>QLPI01010913.1:0-15725 GCA_003314275.1 Chroogomphus rutilus
TATAATATTACAATATATTGAGATTGGTCTCTCAGGGGTGAGATGCAAGTTTGCACCCAACACCACCATGTGTAGAAGAACTTGACTCATCCATATCTGCTCCTGTAGCAGATCCTCCCAGACCTCGACGAGACGCCGAGATCCCGACCCCTCTAGCAGAGGGACTTCCACAGTCACCAATCGCCTGCTGGGCCTCAGAGCCACTTCACGTTCGATTGGCTGTACAGCACCATCCCGCCTTGGCCTCTTCATTAATGGCTCCTCCACTTCCTCAGTCTGACTTCCACCTTCCCGACCACTATCTTCCTCATCATCATCCTCCACAATGAACGGAAGACTCTTGGCCCGGGATACCCGCGGTGCAGCCAGACTACACCTGACCTTGCGCCGTTTACATTCCCAGCACGCGGAACCCGGCCCTGGGACGCTACACTCGCAATCCCGCCTCTTACACTCCTTGCATGGAGGGAGTAGAATTGGGGACCGTCTTTCATCGGCCGCTTGTTTCTAATCAAAAAAGAAAATCAATAAACAATAAAGTGCAAAAAACCATCAGCACATACCTGGGCCACTCTAGGCCGCTTATTTACCCCTCCGCTCTTCGTCCCGAGCCCCATACTAGTCCTCGTTTCCATGCCCCCATCCCCTCTGGATGGAGTAACCTTTGGAATTCCCGATATTTCCGTAGTCCCCACAACCCCCACATTCTGGACCATGGGTGCTTACAGATATTTGAATATAGATAGAGGTCAAAGAAAATAAGGGAAAAGTTTTTGGGGAAAATTAATTTGTTATTTTATTATTCTAATACATGCTTTATTATATAGTAAATTCCACTGTACACGTCCCTTCCCGGAAACGCGTTGGTATTGACGCGTCAATAGCGACGCGCATGTGACCATCCATGTGATGCAGCTACGATGCGTGCGTGACACATGTATGAAAATACAGCAGCTGGTTCCAACACACCCCTTCAAACGCGTGTGCCAAAGCATTCGTGAAGTGGCTGACGTGTTTGCCCCAAGAGGAACCAATGTGGCGGTGATGGATAGAAAGTGGAATGGAAAAAATGAAGATGAATATATGCACCCCTTGAATGTGTGTAGGGTCTGAAAGATCTGAAAATAAATCTGCTCCCTCTCTGGAGGCTCTCTCTATATTTCCCTTCGAGGGTTTCTTAGAATACAATCTATCTGTGTGGAAGTAAAACTCTTTCTGTGATCATACATGTCCGGCGGTTTGAAAACCTCCCAGAGTCAACGTGTTCTGTGTCTGTTGCATCGAATAGAGTAGTGGGTTGTATGGGAACGTGGTAGTGCTGTCTGTGACACGTGAATCGAATGGGCATGTGTTGTAAATGATGTCTCGGCGAGTGTATGCGGTCGCGCTGGCCGTTTGCCTTGCACGTTCTCGTGTGGACTTGCGCCCCGTGTGTGTGGACATGTTGCAAACACCCTGCACGAATTTTTAGGTATATTGATAATGCGGCTTACCTGTTCACAACCAACCCGGCATGTACACAAACCGACCCCGGGCACATAGAAGAAACAAAGTCGCCACGCACAATCGACATTGTCGAGGCGGAGCCATCAAGGCAGACCACCGCACCGTCCACAGAGACCGCGGGGACCATCATAACGTTGAGGCGGCCGGACGCGGCGCGTATCCACACAGGAACCAGAAACGTCAGCATCTTGAGTCCATGTTGCGCAGGCCCCAGGTTTAGCTATAGCGTAGAATCGCCACCGCCATCGAACAAGACGATGACGGATGACGCAGAACATCCGGAGGTTAAGCCGAAGGTACGGGCAGAGCCGGCCAAGTCCTGCAGGCCGGTCATAGTGGCATGGTTTTGACATACTCATGCATTGCACCCTACTTTCTGTGTGTGCCACTCGATTTGGGACAGAAGAGATACTTGGGAGGGTACTGAGAGTGTCGGCCCGAGTAAAGGACTCTTGGACAGAGGAAGAGAGAGCAAGAAGGTGTAAACCTAGTTGATACTCAGACTGAGGAACTATGTACATGCATCTGCTACTTATATAGGCTAAGAGGTGGAATGTGGAATAAGGGTGGCATAAGACATGGAGAAGAGAATAAGGTATGGAAACTATGTGGACGTATTGTCCACAGCGATCTAGAATAGAACAATATGATATAAACGAAAATAAGACAATGGAATATGACCGATAATAAACAAGTAAGATTGTGAGGGAAAATAGAACAATAGAGGTTGACCAAATATAAAACAATAGGGTGGCGACTGAATGATAAATGAATAGTGAATGTCCCAAGGGTAATCGGGCAAGGGGAAGGATGGGGAATAGAAGAATAATAAAGAATAGGAAGGTGGGGTAGGGAAATTGAACCAAATGATGAACCGGATGTACTAGTGATTGGCACAGGTAACCCCCAGGTATATTATGTCTACCCATACCCATACCCACGAAAACCCATACCCATAACACATGGGTACGGGTTTTTGCAGGTACGCTTATATAAGTGAGGGTCAGTGCTAACCTCACTTATATAAGTGAGGTTCAGCACTAACTTCACTTATATAATCGAAATTCGGCACTAAATTCGCTTATATAAGTGAGGTTAGCGCTGAACCTTGCTTATATAAGTATACCCATGAACAGGTATGGGTTTGGGCTGGGTTGGAAATCCTGACCCTGACCCTTACCCACGCCACCCGTACCCGCTACTCGTGCAGGTTTCCAATACCCGCACCAATCACTAGGATGTACCGAACTGAGACCACATATTAGTGAGGGATGATATGGGTAAGGGTCGGTCGGTCGGTACTGCCGAGTGAACTGGGGCTCGGTATTGTGGACTTGACACCTTATGAACCAGAAGACTTCGACTACGAAGGATCTTCTTACTAAGCACTCATGAGGCATATTGACAAGAGTAGAAGTTTAGAGGGGGGATAATATTAGGGAACAGGGGATGATCCCTTGTTAGTCTGGTCACTTTCCAATTGGTTCAATATGTAGGAATCCAAACCTCTCCTCCAAGGAATAATCCAACTTAAATCAGTCTCATCTGGACTACCAAAAAAAATATTATAATGTTTTGGCTGGCCATTTAAGAGTGAATTACCTCCAAGTAATTAACTCTTAAATTATCAAGCTCTTCAAGCCCAAGGAAAACCTCCAAAGACACTTATATTTTTCGCTTATTTCTATTCAGACCCACAAAGACCTACAGCCAGGCACCAAACAATTACACATGGAAAATGGTGCCAAACTGCTGGCTCAAGCTCTCAAGACTCAATTGTACAACAAATTCCTGGGTTTATATAATAACTATTACACATAAGGTCAGCCCAGAAGCATGGCTCGCTTACTATAAATATTTCGTGACTTGACCAGTCACGAGACTACCAGCCAGTGGAATATGACTCATTAGTGACTACAGGGTGACTCATAACTGCTACAGGCTTCTAGGACTTTCTATTCCTTTCCACACCCTTCCACTAATTTCAGGAAAGTCTTGCCTTATTGGGGAGTTACATAATCAGCTTAGAATTAGTATATATAGAGACTAGTTCTGTATCAATCAATCTTACTCTTATCTATAATCCACTGGATTATCTAGTGCAGCAAGCACTCTTATATAATTTGGTCTGAAGACTACTTAGGTACCGAAGACCAGTTGCCACCCTTTCCATCAAGAGGTCTGAAGACCAATTGGCAAACAAGAGGTTCATTCCGAAGAGTGGAGCTCACCATTCTACCAAAGTGGAAGGTTCTCAGCTAAAACAGAAAAGGTATACAAAAACATAGTAAAAGAACTAAACCCAGATTATATAGAACATCAAGTGGAAATAATCCTAGGAAAGGGTAGAACTAATAGTTTATGCTCATAAACTATTATTCCTACATGTAATTGACAAGGTACCTGCCAAGGCCCCCTCCAAACAATTCTTTTTGGACAACAACCCAGACAGGCATTCACTTGCTATCATCTTGTTGGAGAACTTGATTAGGCTTTAATCACACCAAAGTTTTGTCATGCTTCTCAGGTTAAATCATCAATGGTTCCAAAACAAAAAGTGGGGTTACTGAGGGGTTTGGCAATGAATCAGATAACAGAAGAATTAAAGAAAATGAAGAGGAATAAGAGCATTGATTTAAACCTCACTACTGGCACTTCCTGAGTCAACGCAACTCTCGGTGTGCTTAGAGGTTAACAGATAGCAGGCTAGTTCTCAGGTGCCTTGGCTGATTCCTCAGCTTTGGTGTCTGAGGCATCAGTTGCCTGGGAGCTGGTATCAGAAGTTGTAGTTCCGCAGGCCTTGGTTTCCTTGGGGCATTGTCAAGTCCACGATACCGTGCTCTGATTTACTCGGCAGTATCGACCGACCGACCCTTACCCATATCATCCCTCACCAGTGTGTGGCCTCGGCTTGGTATATTTGGTTCATCATTTGGTTCATTATCCCTATCCCACCCTCCTATTCTTTATTATTCTTTTATTCCCTGTCCTTCCCCTTTCCCGTTTACCCTTGGGACACTCACTATTCATTGTCACTCAGCAGTGGCCCTATTGTTTTATGTTCGGCCACTCTCTATTGTTCTATTCTCACTCACTCTTTTGTTCTCGATCACATTTCATTGTTCTATTCTCACCTACATTCCTTTGTTCTATTCTTGATCATTGCGGACAATACCTCCACATGATTCTTCATACCTTATTGTTCTCCATTCCTTGTGCCACCCTGTTCCACATCTCACTTCTTAACCTATATAAGTAGCGAATGTATGTAGATGGTTCTTCGTTCTGGAAATCAACTAGGTTTACGCCTTCTTGTCCTCCCTTCTCCTGTCTAAAGTCCTTTACCTGGGTCAAGACTCTCAGCACCCTCCCAGGTATCTCTTCTGTCCCAAATCAGTGGCACACATGGAAAGTAGGGTGCAACGCACGAGCACGTTGAAGCCAAGCCACTACAACTGGCCTGCAGGACTTGGCCACTTCCTGCCAGCATCATAAAGCCAGCACTATTACTATAATGCTCGGCCCATGCATTGTTGGCAATACCAAAGCCTGACAGGCATTCGGCAACTTTGTGATCACTGGTGGTGCAAAGGAGACACAGGTTATTATCCATGCTTCTTTGTTGTTCCTTCAAGAGGAGCTTGCCATCCTTGCTGAGGTTCTTTGCATACTCAGGTGGGTTTAGCTAAGGAGTTTTATTTTCCTTGCCCTTTGGTTGGTTTGAGGTGTCCTTGTTGCTGCTGTTATTGTTGCTGTTACCTTGCTGGCAGTTGTCCAGGGTAGATCTGTTGCCAGGCTTGTCCAATTTTAAATCTTTCTTCAGCTCATTGCTACTCTCCTGAGCTTGTTCTGACTTTCATTCCCAGTACCTCATGTTGATCCTCTAAATGAGGTTTTGAAGATCGTTGAGGGTGCATGGTTTGTCGAAGTAGATGAGACCATCTTTAATGTGTTTCAGCAGAGCTATATATGCCTTGTGGAGGAGAGCATTGTCATTGTAATCGACAAGAGCCAAGAGCCTGTAAAATTCTACAAAAAACCTAGTAGCCTTATGATTATCCTGCATAGCCAGCTTCTCAAGGGCAAGCTCAGCATCAGCTTGTTCATCCCATGAGCCAAAGTTAATCTGCAGCTCATCGATGAATAGCTCCAAGTCACTCGTCCAATGAGGTTCCATGTTGGGGTTGCCGGTCAGGTAAGGCTCAAAACATTCTAAAGCCATTCCCTTTAGATAGGAGACCATATAATTGACCTTCCACCTATCGTCGGGAAATGAATTGGGCCAGGTGTGGAAGTTCATTCTGCAAAGAAAAATAAAACCTTTTAGCTTTTTTGGGTCAGTCCTATCAAAGGATTCTGGCTCACGAATTCTGGCAGCTTGACCATCCTGATGATGTTGTTGTGCCATTCTGCCGAGTTCGAGGATGGCATTTAAAAGGTTGTTGTTGTTGGCCAGGTTGGGAGGGGCCCTGGCCTGAGGAGCTGGCTTGGCTTGCAGAGCCTGCCTGGCCTGAGGAATTGGCCCAGCTTGTGAAGCTTGCCTGGCCTGCAGAGGTTGCCTGGCTTGGGGAGGTTGCCTGGCTTGTGGGGGTGCAGCTGCAGTTTGAGGGGGCACGGCTACAGGAGTGCAAGGGGGTTCAGGCATGTTGGCCTGCCGATCTTGCTGAGGCTGTCCCTCAGCTTCAGTACCTTCATGATAATGTACCAAGCCAAGTTCGTCCTCTACCGAGTGGAGTTCCTGGTTGCCATTGTCATCGTCTATGTATTCAATGTTATTGTTGACCACCTCTTCGATGTGTGACTGTTGCTTGAAGGGGGAGGTGAGATGCCATAATTCGATTGGTGGTGGCGAGATATAACCAATACAGAGGGGTGGGGTGCCTGAGGCACTATGTGCCCTTCATTGTATTACCATGGGGTGAGCTGGCTGTCTTCAGCGTGGGTGATCTAGTTCATGGGGGCATAACATAAGAAGTGAAACATGGGAAGTAGTTTGATTCTGAATATACTGTCAGGCACCAAGAATGCTGACAATGCGTAGGCCCAGTACTATTGCAATATGTCAAGCACCCGTACCGAGACCCGTCTATTCGGCATTGCCAACCGAGCAATCATCCTATATCCACGACCAAGTGCCCGCGTCGCATGCATGACACTTGGTACGCCGGTTTTGGCTCGGCACGTCCACCATCCACACTCCCTGTCCCCACCCCTCGGTCCTTTTCACCTCGGGACTTCCTGTCCTTGTACTATCCTCGGTTACAAGCCTTGTCTTATAGTCTGGCACCTCCTATTGTCCTATCTTCGGACACATTCTATTATCCTGTCTTTTATCGTTCTATCCCCGCTTTGCATTCCTTATTCTAATTTTATTCGTTGTGGACAATAACCACATGCTCTGCATACCTTGTTGTCCCACATTCCTTATTCCACATGTCACTTCTTAACCTATATAAGTAGGACATGCATGTACATATTTCCTCATTCTGGGTATCGACTAGGCTTAGGCCCTTCTACCTTCTTCTCTTCTGTTAAGTCCTCGACTCGGGCCGGCATCATCAGCATCCCCCCGAGTATCTGTCTGTTGCAAATACAGTGGCATGCACGGCAAGTAGGGCGCAACGCACGAGCACGTTGAAGCCAATGCCACTACTCTTGGCCTGCAGGACTTGGCCATAGTCCACCCGACCTTTCGCCAACACCCCTCGGCAGTACCGAAGTCCGTCAGTACCCGACGCTTGACACAATAGTACCGACTTCACAATGCTGGCGGGAATCGGCCAAGTCCTATAGACTGATCGGGGTGGCTTGGCTTCAACATACTCATGTGTTGCACCCTACTTTCCATGCGTGCCACTGATTTCAGACAGAAGGAGAACCTGGGAGAGTGCTGAGAGTGTTGGCCAGAGTAAAGGACTTCAGATGAGAGGAGGGAAGATAAGAAGGCATAAGCCAAGTTGAAATTCAGAATGAGGAAATATCTACATCCATGTACTACTTATATAGGTTAAGAAGTGATATGTGGAATCAGGGTAGCATAAGACATGGAGAAAAGAATAAGGTATGAAGAACATGTGGAAGTATTGTCCACAATGATCAAGAATAGAACAATAAAATGTAAATGAGAATAGGACAATGAAATATGGCTGAGAATAAAATAATAAGAGTGTGGATGAAAATAGAACAATAGAAAATGACCAAATATAAAACAATAGGGCTGTGCCTGAGAATAAGTGAATAGAAAATGTCCCAAGGTGGAATGGGGAAAAGGGAGGATTGGGAATAGAAGAATAAACAAAGATAGAGGGGATGGGATGAAGGGAAATAGACAAAATAATGAACTGAATGTACCAAGTCAAAGCCGACCACAGACTAGTGAAGAATGACTTGTCACTGGTGTGTGGGATTAAATGGTAGAGGTCGTTCGGTTGATACTACCAAGTGAACCAAGGCTCGGTATTGTGTACTTGACATGAGCCGTGTTTGTTTAAAATTTTCTTAACTTTTAACTCACATAAACCTCTAGTATTTTCTTTGTTTAGATAGTTACTGTGCATACAGATATCTTTGAGTTGAAGTCTGAATATTTTCTGTGTTTAGTTTTGATACATATATCTACTGGTTTCAGTCCAGCATTCTTACTCTATAGATTCAATCCAACAACAAGTGCTACCCTGTTACACCAGCTGAGTGAGACTATAGAAAGGCCTGAGATAGGGAGACACGTGCACCTGAAAATATAGAAGTCTCAGAAAGTTTGAAAGCTCAAGAATTTCTAGAAAAATTTGAGACTTACAGATTGAGGGATAAAGAAGCTTTGGTATTTTCTTAAATAGCAAAGCAGAGAAACTACAATGAGAATTGCCTAGAGACTGAGTTTAAAGGAGGTAACTGGGTGCTTATTGACTGTCAGGTATCGGGAATGCTGACAAAACCGTGGGGAGTCAGTCAAGTCCTGGAGACCGATTGGGGTGGCTTGGCTTCAATGTGCTCATGCATTGCACCCTACTTTCCATGCATGCTACTGATTTCAGACAGGAAAGATACCCGGGAGGGTGCCAAAGATGCTGAAGGTGTCGGCCTGAGGGAGGACTTCAGACGAGAGGAGAGAGGATAATGAGGTTTGCACCAAGTTGATATCCAGAATGAGGAATTATCTACATGCATGTGCTATGGTGGCAACTGGTCTTTGGACCAATGTACCTAAGTGGTCTTTGGACCAACTTATATAAGTGCTTGGCTGCACAGTTAATCTGGTAGATTATAGGTGAGTTGTAAGATTAAGATTACTTTTATGCGATAGAACTAGCCTCTATATATACTAATTCTAAGCTGATTATGTAAATCCCACATAAGGCAAGACTTTCCTGAAATTAGTAGAAGGGTGTGGAAAGGAATGGAAAGTCCTGGAAGCCTGTGGAAGTCACAGGGTCACCCTGTAGTCACTAGTGATAAAGAAATAAGCAATATTCCCATGGCTGGTAGTCTTATGACTGGTCAAGTCATGAAATATTAATAATATGTAAGCCATGCTTCTGGGCTGACCTTGTATGTAATATTTATTAAATAAACCCAGGAATTTGTTGTACATTGTAGACTTGAGAACTTAAACCAGCAGTTTGGGGCCATTTTCCATGTATAAGTGTTTGGCACTTGGCTGTGGTTCCTTGTGGGTCCAAGTAGAGATAGGCAGAAATATAAGTGTTTTTGGAAGTTTTCCTTGGGCCTGGAGTGCTTGATAATTTAAAATTTAATTACTTGGGGGTAATTCACTCTTAAATGGCTAGCCAAAATATTATAATATTTCTTTTCATAGTCCAGATAAGACTGATTTAAAGTAGAATTTTCCTTGGAGGAAAGGTTTGGATTCCTGCATGCTGAACCAGTTTGGAAATGACTAGACTTTAAGGGAGCATCCCCTGTTCTCTAACACTCACCTGGAAAAGTGTCTGGAAAAATTTGGCATTTGGCAAAGCAAGCACCTCAAAAGGCTGACTTCTCTGAAGTCCCTGAATATGAAGTAGAGACAATCCTTTGATCTAGATAGTGAGCAGCCTGAAATAGCAGAACATAGAAGAACTCTACACCAGGTTCAAGGGTTATGACTCTGGCTATAATGAATGGTTGACTAGGAAGCAACTAAAATATATGCCTCAAATTCTATAGGAGTAGGATGATTTGAGACAGATCATCAAAGGAAAACACTAGAATATTAAACAATATTCTACTGTATACTCTTAATTAGCCAGAGTCCTAGAAAATTAAGTATAAAATAACCCAAAAACATGGTATAACCTATACAAAATTTAACATTTTCAAGAGATCTTCAGTTATCTTTACTTCCTAATCATTCTAATCAAATTTTACTATGTCTAATCCAATCCAAATCACTGCAGCCAACTACCAAGTTTGCCAGGTCCAGGACCAGTTCTGCCAGCTTCCCATCCAGGTTCCAGTCAGCTATAATAGAGGACCCATTTTTAACTTTAGTTTCTATTCCCCAACGGCTCATTATTTCACCCATTAAAAAGTCTCTGAATAAAAATATCTGTCTTCAAACCTGAACTAGCCAATGAATCTTGAGTTTATAACAGAGAGAGGCCTCATGTTAAGGTGTTGATTTAAAGGACACTAGTGTAAAAATGCCTTTAATCAAATGCAGGCAAATTCAGCTCTGTCCAATAAGCCAAGATGGACATGGCTTGGATATAACATTCTTGCATTGTGCCCTCTTATCCCTGATGCCACTGACAGTATTGGTATCAAATATACATGCTAATGTAAAGGAATTGTATGTATGTGCAATGTTATAGACTGTGCCCCAGAACAACATAATCAATGTCCATTGCCATTCCCAGGGGTTTTTCAGCTGTGTCAGGCATCGGAAATGCCAACGATACCATCAGGAATCGGTCAAGTCCTGGAGACTGATTGGGGTGGCTTGGCTTCAATGTACTCATGCGTTGTGCCCTACCTTCTGTGTGTGCCACTGATTTCTGACAGTAGGGGTACCCGTGAAGGTGCTGAGGGTGCCGGCCTGAGGGAGGACTTCAGATGGGAGGATGTTGGGGAACCGGGAATTCTCCAATATATTTCTACAAGACTTCTGAACTGGATCAGCATACAAGATCCAAAGCTCTCCTCTAAAGAAAGTCACCCATCAAATCAGTCCTAAAATGACTACCAAAAAAATATAATAAAATTTTGGCTGGCCATTTAAGAGTGAATTACTTATGGTAATTAACTATTCTTCAAAGGAGATGTGGGAGATCATTAAAGCAGATGCCACAACTAAGAGTACACTGTACCTTATTGATGTGGAAGATCAACTTGCTTCTATGCAAGTGAGTGACATGGACGATCCCCAGGCTCACCTGAATGAGCTTAAAAATCACTTCAAACTCATGGTGAAGAGATGTGAGAACCTTACCCAAATAGGATCTACTTTATTGGATACATGGTTTTCAACTCTCATCATATCATCCTTACCCCCCTCCTACCATCTGGCCATCCAAACAATTTCAGCAGCCAAGAAAATTGGAGCAATTCAGGGTACAGCTACAAAACCTAAAATGTCACCTGTTGACTTGATCAATTTCTTCACTAAAGAGGCACACCACCATGTCATCAATGATGAGCATGCAAAATCAAGAGAATCTGCACTGTTAGCTCATAGGAAGAAAAATAAGAAGTCAGATGGAACAAAGGGAAAGAAAAAGCCGAAAACAAACCCCAATGAACATTGTGACATTGTTCTAGGGATGGCCACACTAAAGCTAATTGCTGGTCAAAAGGTGGTAGAAAAGAAGGACAGGGCCCTAGGCAGAAGAAGTCTAAGAAGAGTAAAAAACCCTCAGAGTCTGCCATCATAGCCAATGAAAAGCTAAAGGACGAAGACCTTTTTGCATTCACCTATACCTCATACCTGTCAGCTGTAGCAGCAAGCCTTGGTATATCAAGCAATCGGCTGGGTGCATGTGTTGATAGTGGAGTGACTAGCCATTAATGCCTGGATCATACCAAGTTTATTAACTACAAGCCGATCGCTAATCAGAACATCATGGCCACAGATGGGCATAGTCTCAAGGCAGTCGGCATGGGCGATGTCCGCATTGAACTCCCAAATGGTGCAAGCAAGATGCATGCAGTCCTAAAAGATGCAATTCATGCACCAGACATGGCTTTTACACTAATCTCAATTAGCAGACTAGATCATGCCCAATGTTCAGTATCATTCAGTAAAGGAATGTGTACCATCAAAAACCCTACTGGGAAAATAATGGCAACAATTCCCTGCACCGATGGGCTCTACCATCTCAGCCTCACAGATCCTCTCCAGCACATTGACTATGCAAATGTTGCACCAGTTAAAATGGATATTAACACTGCTCACCATAAACTGGGTCACATATCACATACAGCAATAGCCCATGCAGTCTCTATAGGAAGCATCACTGGGATCAAGCTTGATAATACCTCGAAAGCCGATTTTTGTGAAGCCTGTGCAAAGGCCAAATCAAACTGTCATCTATTCCCCAAGCAGTTGCAAACTCGCATGACCAAGTATGGTGAACACATCCACTGGGACCTCTGGGGACCTGCCTCTGTACAAAGCATTAATGGCAATACCTATACAGCCGCTCGAATAGATGATGCAACCCGAGAAACAATGCTATACTCCCTGAAAAAGAAAAGCCAGACATTTGAATGCTATAAGCATGACAAGGCTTACATTGAGACTCAAATGGGAAACCATATCAAAACTGTACGCTGCAATAGAGGGGGAGAATTTCTTTAAAAAGAAATAAAAAAACCATCAGGACAAAAAAGGAACTGTTAGAGCACTCACTGTCCATAATTCCCCACCTCAGAATGGAATGGCTGAACATGGCATGCATACTCATACTGAGCAAGCACATGCTTTACTCTTAGGATTAGGCTTACCATGCTTTCTATGGGAAGAAGCCATGAGGCACTCAGCATGGCTCCAAAATTGGACCCCTGCACATGCACTTAATGGTATGACACCTCATGAAGCTCGATACAAGAAAAAACCATACCTCACTGGAATTCAAGAGTTTGGCATAGCTGCCTATGTAAAGGACATGAACGTGAACAAGCTAGACTCACATGCTATAGTTGGGAGGTTTGTCGGATACGATTCTGAATCAAAATGTTACCTTATCTACTGGCCTAACAAGAAATCAGTTACGGTTGAACATAATGTCATATTCAACCAAAATGACATACACATGACCGATAACTCAGATATCTTATCTGGTGATTTACTGGCTGAGGGGGAGAGGGATAAAAGCACCCAGTCAATCCCATTTCACAAACCTACCAACTCACCTAATACCCAGCTACACCCAACTAAACCTGAGGAAACAGTCTATCCTGATCCATCCAACTGCACTATACCTACCTTACAAGACAACACTGTTGCTGACCTCTCTGAGAATTCCGATATATCTTCAGACCTAGGCAGAGGTCAATGTGTGAGTAAACCTAAGGGTGCCTACAAACAAATGAATGAAGGACTGTCAAGTCCATGATACCGAGCTCTGGTAATACCGACTGACCGACCCTTACCCATATCATCCCTCACTATCATGTGGTCTCGGCTCAGTACATCTGGTACATTGTCTGGACCACTCCTCTCACCCTATCCCCTCCACCCCCTACTATTCTCTCATTCCCTGTCTATTCCCTTACCTGTTCTCCCTCGGAACATTTACTATTCATGTATTATTTCGGTCATGGCCCTATTGTTTTATCTTTGGCCGTTCTCTATTGTTCTATTTTCACCTACTCCCTCATTATTTTATTCTCAGCCATATTTCATTATTCTATTCTCACCTACATTTCTTATTCTATTCTTGATCACTATGGACAATGCCTCCACATGATTCTTCATACCTTATTGTTCTCCATTCCTTATGCCACCCTGTTCCACATCTTGCTTCTTAACCTATATAAGTAGCAGATGTATGTAGATAGTTCCTCACTCTGAATATCAACTTGGTTTACATCCCCTTGTCTGCCTTTCTTCTGTTTAAAGTCCTTCACTCGGGCCGACACTCTCGGCATCTTCCTGGGTCTCTTTTCTGTCCAAATCAGTGGCATGCATGGAACAGCAGGGTACAACACACGAGCACATTGAAGCCTAACCACCTCGAATGGTCTGCAGGACTTGACCAACTCCTGTCTGCATTATCGGCACTACCAAGACTTAACAAGGACTTACAGCTGCTTTTGCACAATCTAATGATATCAGTCAGCAAATACACATAGAATCTGACCGAGAAGATCCAACTGACTGGTCGCTGAATTCCCAACTTGACTTTGCATTACTGGCAAAGACCGGCCTTGCTCCACGTACCCTTGATGAGGCTCTCAGAGGACCAAATAGAGACCAGTGGCAAAAAGCATTAGAGTATGAAATAGGCCAATTAGAAAAACTCGGCACCTGGGTGGTAGAAGACTCACCAAAAGGTCAAACTGCTATACCTTGCTCTGAAGTACTGTGTCAAGCTTCGGGTACTGACGAACTTCGGAACTGCTGAGGGGTCGGGTGGACAATGGCCAAGTCCTGCAGGCCAAGAGTAGTGGCATTGGCTTCAACGTACTCATGCGTTGCACCCTACTTGCCGTGCGTGCCACCGATTTGCAACAGACAGGTACTCGGGAGGATGCTGGTGATGCTGGCCTGAGTCGAGGACTTAACAGAGGGGAAGAAGGTAGAAGGGCCTAAGCCTAGTCGATAACCAGAATGAGGAAATATGTACATGCATGTCCTACTTATATAGGTTAAGAAGCGACATGTGGAATAAGGAATGTGGGACAATAAGGTATGCAGGGCATGTGGGTATTGTCCACAACAAGTATAATTAGAATGAAGGAATGTAGATGGGGATGGAACAATGAAAATAGAATAATAGGAACGTGGCCAAGGATAGGACAATAGGGAGTGGCCGATTATGAAACAAGGGGGTCGTAGCCGAAGTTAAGACAAGGATAGGATGTCCCAAGGTAAGATGGGTCGGGGGACGAGGAGTGGAATGGGTAGGATTATTGGGTTGGTGAGTAGGATAAGGTGGGTAAGGAATAGGGATGAGGAGTGGGAATGAGGGATGTGCCGAACCGGGGATGGTGTATTAACAATGTTGCCTGGTCACCGGCTGGGTACTTGGTCGGCACTGCCAAAATCCCAGGCCTCGGTACGTGCACTTGACAGTATCCCCCCCTTAGCGGCTGAACCCATGAAGCCGGTAGTCGGAGGTCGAAATTTAGGGTTTTCTGGATGCCTAAACATGACATCACGTGTAGGTTTGGATCTGGTGCCCAGAACGCGTCTTTCTTTAATCAACGACCCAATCACCACTTTCCATCAAAAACATGGGGTATCAGATGGATGAAGACAACAAAAGGATTGCCGCAATGAATGAGCAGCGGATCCAGCGACAGCAGAAACGTGAGATGGAAGAGGCTGCGCGGGCTGCCGAAGAGGCGGCCAAAGCCGAGGCCGATGTGAAGAAGTGGGAGGAGGAAGAAAACGAGAGAAAACGGAAGGAGGATGAGGAGGTTGTGGTTAGAGCAGTCTCGATGCAACAGGCCACCGAAGAGGGGCGGGTGGAGGCGGTTGCGGAGGTGGCAGCCGGGGAGGATGATGGGGGGCAGGCCATTGACACACAGGTAGCGAATGCTGTGGGAGACCCACAGGGGGCTGATGCGGCCATACAGGCGACCGACATTCCGCGGGTGAGCCAGGAGGCTCGAAACGAGCCTGCCAAAATGACCGAGCCAGCCGGGGCTGAAACCCCTGAACAGTCGGTCAGGGAGGATTACATCCAGGGTGCGGGGGTACCAGTTGCGATGTCCAAGGTCCAAGGTGTTACAATCGTGGGGGGTTCCGGGACTTCGGTAGGCCCGAGGGTTCCGTGTAAGAGGGGTAGGAGCGTGGAAGTGGGGCCCAGTTTTGAACCGGCTGCGAGAGGATGAGGGAAAAGTGAGAGGCCAGGAGGGGCCCAGGTGGGTAGTGTTTCTTATTTTTATGCGGTTTTCTACTGATTTTTCTTTGTAATAGTACAAGGGGACCTCTGAGAAGTGGTCTCCGACCCTCCGTCCTCCTTGTAGGGAGTGCAAGAAGCAGGGACAAGAGTGCAGTGTCCCGGGACCGGGGGCTGCCTGCTGAATGTGTAATCGGCGCAAGGTGCGGT
>QLPI01010917.1:0-14063 GCA_003314275.1 Chroogomphus rutilus
GGTGGATAGACTGTCCAAACGAATTAGATTGGCACCGACAAATGGAGAGGTCACATCAGAAGAAGGGATTGCAAGGATCTTCAGAGACACGGTGTGAAGAGACTTTGGACTCCCAGAAGTGGTGATTAGTGACAGGGGCTCTCAATTCATCTCGAAGTTCACAAAAGACCTATACCGACTGCTAGGAATAAAGATGAACCCTTCGACTGCCTATCATCCCCAGACAGATGGACAAACGGAACGCATCAACCAAGAGGTAGAGCAGTATCTACAGCTGTTTGTCAACCATCGACAGGATGACTGGGTGGAATGGTTGCCATTGGCAGAGTTCAGCTATAATAACAAGATCCAAGTGTCGACAGGGTACTCTCCATTCTACTTAAACTATGGACAGCATCCAAGGAAGTCCACAGAGCCACGACGGGAGGCAGAAACAGAGGCGACAGATGTGTTTGAGAGAAGAATGAAGAAAATAAGAGAAGAGGCAGCAGCAGCACTAGAAAAGGCAGCATCAGACATGAAGAAGTATTATGACAAAGGAAGGCAAGACGTACCACAATATCAAGTAGGGGATAAGGTTTACTTGGAAGGCCTTAATGTCACCACCAACCGACCTTCAAAAAAACTAGAAGACAGATGTTATGGTCCATTCCCAATTGTGGCAAAAGTGGGAGAACGTGCCTATAAACTGCGACTACCCCCCAATTGGAAGAACATCCATCCTGTGTTTAATACTGTCCTGCTACGCCCTGCCCGAACACCCACATCCTCCATACAGCAAAAGCCAACACCCCCTCCACCAGTGATGACACCAAAAGGAGTAGAGTATGAAGTGGAGGAAGTTCTGGACTCCAGAATGCATAGAGGAGTGCTGCAGTATCTGGTAAAATGGGTTGGGTGCCCCAGAGAAGACAATTCGTAGGTGCCAGGGAAGAATATGAGGAATGCAAGATGGAAAACACAAGAGTTCCACAGGTGATTCCCAGCTGCACCCAGGCACATAGGCCACATCTTCCACAGACTACCCTTTCGACCCATACCAAACCCCAGAGTAGCGTCACATGATGGGATGACATGGATACATGAGTGAGGAGTGAGCAACATGCAGAAGGCCATTGTATGCAGGGTGGTGGTCAGCGTGGCAGGTCGACGCAATGAAGTGCGTGACGGCAAGTGTGACACGGCAGATCGACGCGACGAAGTGCACAATGGTGACAGGCACGAACGCATGCGGATGCAACAGCTGCGCAGGCGCGAACGCAGGCAGGTGCGCGTAGAAGTGCGAGCGGAGGGTGCAGGGGCAGGTGCGAGCGGCGGGTGCAGGTACAGGTGCAAACGGCGGGTGCAGGTGCAAAGTGCAGGTGCAGCGGGATGTGCGCGAGTGTGGGCGCAGGTGCAGCGGGTGCAGCAGGTGCAGGTGCAGGTGCAGCAGGCGCAGGTGCAGCGGGTTCAGCGGGTGCAGGTGCAGCAGGTGCAGGTGCAGCAGGTGCAGGTGCAGCAGGTGCAGGTGCAGCAGGTGCAGGTGCAGGTGCAGCAGGTGCAGGTGCAGCAGGTGCAGGTGCAGCGGGCGCAGGTGCAGCGGGCACAGGTGCAGGGGGTACAGGTGCAGCGGGCGCAGGTGTGAGTGCAGGTGCAGCGGGACGTGCGTGAGTGTGGGGGCAGGTGCAGCAGGTGCAGCGGGCGTAGGTGCAGCGGGTACAGGTGCAGTGGGTGCAGGTGCAGTGGGTGCAGGTGTGAGTGTGGGTGCAGCGGGATGTGCGCGAGTGTGGGTACAGGTGCAGCAGGTGCAGGTGCAGGTACAGCGGGCACAGGTGCAGTGGGCGCAGGTGCAGCGGGCGCAGGTGCAGCGGGCGCAGGTGCAGCGGGCGCAGGTGCAGCGGGCACAGGTGCAGCAGGCACAGGTGCAGCAGGCACAGGTGCAGCGGGCATGTCAAGATTAGGTGATGCCGAGATATCGGTTAAGTCCTGCAAACCATTTTGGAGTGGCTAGGCTTCAACGTGCTCATGCGTTGCGCCCTGCTGTTCCGTGCATGCCACTAGTTTGGACAGTGAGGGGAACCTCGAGAGGATGCCGAGGGCTTCGGTTCGAGCGAAGGACTTTTTAGGAATAGGAAGTGGACAAAAAGGGGTGCGAATCAATCGATATTCTGAGTGAGGAACTATCTACATACATCCTGCTACTTATACAGTTAAGAAGCAAGATGTGGAACAGGGTGGCGTAAGAAATGGAGACAATAAGGTATGAGGTAACCACATGGAGGCATTGTCCACAGTGACCAGAAATAGAATAAGGAATGTAAGCGAAATTAGAATAATGGAGTATGGCTGAGAATAAGATAATGAAATGGTGGGCGAGAATAGAACAATAGAGGACGGCCCAAGATAAAACAATGGCAGTGGCCAGAACAATGAGTGGCCGTCATGTTGTTCGGGGAAACGGGTTAAGGAGTGGATAGGGGGTGAAGGAACAATGAAGAGGGATAGATGAGAGGAGTGGTCCATATGATGTACCGGGTGTTCCGAGCCGAGGCCGTGCGGTAGTGCGAGATGATGTGGGTAAGAGCCGGTTGGTCGGCATTCCCGAGTGAGTCGGTGCTCAGTGTTACGGGCTTGACAGGGCGCAGGTGCAGCGGGTGCAGGTGCAAGTGCAGGTGCAGCGGGATGTGCGCGAGTGCGGGTGGAGACCAGTGTGACCATGCTTAAATGAGGCTGGGGGGTACGCAGGTGCAAACATGGGCAGAACACAATGAAAACAGCGGAGTCGCCGTGCACGCCAGCACAATGAGCAAGGGGCCTGTAAAAAAAAATAATGCAGTCGCCGCACACGCCAGCACGATGAAAAAAGGACCGGTTATTGTTGTGCACGCCGGTGCAACAATAGAATAAACCCATGGCTAGCAGAGAGCTCCAGAAGTTCCTGGTCCAGGAAAGTTGACACGCATGCCGGCGCAACAAGAAAACTAAACTACCCAGTCTACGACCCCTGCCTTACCTTCTTCTTGCAAAAAGGATGCCCTACTAATCGTGCACGCTGGCACAACAGCTAGGACGAGTGCAGGGGTCATCTACCTTCTTCTCACCACCTCTTTCGGATGAGACTGCGGGTGGGAGGGATAATGAACAAGTGACGCAGGCGCTTATACCAAAGGGTGCCTCCAACCCAGTAGTTTGGATCACACAGTAGAGAGGCAACAGTCAATGAGGACATTGACCTTAAAGGGGGGGGTAATGTTATGATTTCCCTACTCCTCCTCTTTCTATTACTTGTTATTGGACTCCGCTACTCTGCCAGACTATATGTACAGTTCTTAGGTAATTAGTTAAAGCTCAGTCTTGAGCTGGTCAATACACCGACAAGTATCATTGCTCATTTCCCTCTTCCACTCTCCAGTATTGAAGCTCTTGTTGTTGCTGACAGTCAGATTTGGAGGGTTGGAGTTCGGAGGGTTGGAGTTGGAGGGTCAGAGTGTTTCCACAGAAATGGAGCGAAATCTTTTCAACGATTGGTCATGGGGGGTCATATTCCTGAAAAGGTTGGATGCATTGTTTTGTTTTACTTCCTTTAGCACAGTTGGTGTTCAATGCGAACAACTGGTGCCGGAGTCGGGAGCCTAGCTTCTTATTCCTCAGTTTCCAAAGTGTCTGACGTCTCAGACTCTTCTTCAACCTCTTCTGTCACGGAGGCTGCACACCCTTTAGTGACTGTGGTGGTGGATCTTGGGCATTCCTTGGCTGAGTGGCCCAATCTGCTGCAGAAGAGGCAGAGGTTTTGTTCGAAGCAGCATTGCCATTCTTGCGGTGCAAGTTTTCCGTCTTTTCCGATTTTGGACGAAAGATCCATGGTAGTCCTGCTGCCACTGGACGGGGTCATGGGTTGGCCTGGATTGGCCGTCTTATTGCCCATGTTAGGGGCCAAATATGTGGTCATGGGGGTCCTCCCTCTGTTGTAGGGGTGGTCAAAGTTCCAGGTAGAGGGGGGCTCTCTGGCGATTTCCGATCGTTGCTCCCAGTAGCAGGCATCAATGGATTGGGAAAGGAGGTGGAGTTGGAGTAGGGAGTAGGGTTTTCCTACCCTGGAGATCTCGTCCTTGATCCTGCCGGGGAGTCCATTGTAGAACTGGCAACAAAGTGCAGCATCACCCCAGTGGACGCGGGTGGCTAGTCGATTGAATTCAACTACATATTTCGTGATGCGCTGATTATCGCACATGCAGAGGTTCTTGAGGTCTGCTTCGGCCTCTCGTTCTGGGTCGTGGGGGCCAAAGTTGGTTTTGAGTTCATTCACAAACTCCTCATAGTCATGGAGCCAGTCTGGCTCGTCGGGGGCAGAGAGGGCTGGTTCAAACCAGTCCAGGGCAGTACCGGTCAGGTACGACAGTACATAGGTTACCTTGGCACTTTCGGTGTCGAAAGCATCAGGGTGGTCATGGAAGTTCAGTCTACATTGCACTAGGAAGGCTTGTAGTTTCCTCGAATTGGATCCATCAAAGGTATCCGGATCCCGGACCTTGGCAGTGCGGGGGGCTGATCTTCTGGGGCTGGCTAAGTTGCTTGCCAGCATAACGAGGGCCTGAGTGAGATCAGGCACAACGTTGGATCCTAAGGTGGGGGCCCCTCCTGGGTGTGCAGGAGGCGGCAGTGCTGTGGCAGGTGGTGCGACATGGGGTTGGGCAATGGGGGGTGGTGCAGCGAGTGGAGGTACGACGGGTAGTGCAACGAGTGGTGGTGCTACGGGTGGTGGTGCCATGGGCAGAGGTGCAAAGGGTGGTGGTACATAGGGGGGAGATGCAAACAGGGGGGGTGCCAATGAGTCTGACGGCGCTGCTGTGGATGGTCCTGAACTGGATTGCATCTCCGAGGGTGACGATTGTTGAGTCGCCGGGGGGTGGTTCATGAGGAATGGGTTGGTCAAATTCGAATGCAGGTGTTGATCTGCGTCCGAGAATCCAGAGTCGGAAGAAGGCTCTGGGGGGTGTGCTGGGGTTTGAGGCATCTGGAAACTTGGTCCAGGGATGGGCAGTTCTCGGGGGACAGATGCATGGCAGGCAGATGCCTGGGTGATTGTCTGCATGGCTTGTGTACGCATGATAGGTCTCATGCTTAATGACGATCAGGAGTGTGAGTACAAATATACTGTTAAATCTGCATGTCGGCGCTTAGCTAGAGGCTTCTGGGAGGGTTTCTGGAGGGTTCCAAATGATTTCCAAAGGGGGGTTCATACTCCAGGGACGGAGGGACTAAGGGTCGCAGACTTGGGATCGGAATCAGAATGGGGATGGAAAGTTGGGAAGCGCCGGGGGTCTTGGAACTGTTCTCAGTATAGGGTGGTACAAGTGGTTCGAGGTTGCAGGGACTTGGCTTCAACTTATGTGTTGTGCCCTCCTCGATCATCTGTCCCTAATTTTGGAGAGTCGGAAAGTTTACCGGAACTTAATCGGAAACTACGACGCAGAATTAAGTCGATATTTGTACTGGCAAATAGTCCAGTCGACTGGTGACCTATATACATGTATCTAGTCTTGTACTATCTTTTACCGAGTAAAGACAAGGGGGGAAGAGAGTATAAGGGGCAATATAAAATGAAGAACAAAGGAGTGAGGTACGCGATGATCCTGCGCGTCATCTATCAAAGGAGCGGAACCTTGACTTCAGAATCCTCGGAGGTTTGGAAACACCGGAATGATGTATTGGAAATCCGGAAATCGGTTATTCAGACTTTGAGCAATCGGAAAGGTCCTGGAAACGGTGCGGGTGGTTGTGGGGTTTAATGTGGGTTTATTTGGTGGCATGGGCCATAACATAGAGTATGAAGTGGAGGAAGTTCTGGACTTCAGAATGCATAGAGGAGTGCTACAGTATCTGGTGAAGTGGGTTGGGTACTCCAGAGAAGAGAATTTGTGGGTGCCAGAGAAGAACATGAAGAATTCAAGATGGAAAACACAACAATTCCACAAGCAATTCCCAGCAGCACCCAGGTGCATAGGCCATATCTTCCACAGACTACCCTTTCACCCATACCAAACCCTGGAGTGGTGACATGCAAGAGGATGCATGATGGGATGACACACAGATGCACAAGTGAGGTGTGAGCAGTGTGTGGAAGGTCATTGCACATGTGATGGTGGACATGGCAAGTCGGCACAGCGAGTGTGCAATGGCAAAAGGTATGGGCGCAGGCAATACGATGGTGGAGGAGCGAGGCTGGAAGGTATGGTGGTGGGTGCAGCAAGTCTGGGTGTGGCAAGTCTTGGTGTGGTGAGTCAGTGCGACACGTGCATGATAGCGAGTGCGACACATGCATGACAGCAAGTGTGACACATGCATGACAACGAACTCGACACATGCATGACAACAAATGCAACACATGCATGACAACAAATGCAACACATGCACGACAACAAATGCAACACATGCACGACAACAAATGTGACACGTGCACGAGAATGAATGCAACATGTGCACAACAATGAATGCAACACATGTGTGACAACAAATGTGACACATGCACGACAATGAATGTGACACGTGCATGACAACAAATGTGACATGTGTGTGACAACAAATGTGACATGTGCACAACAACAAATGCAACACGTGTACAACAACAAATGCAACATGTGCGCAACATGCATGCTGGTGGTGGGCAGTGCGACTCGATGCAGCAGTGGTGGATGCGGCCAGTCTGGGCACAGCAAGTTGGTACAGCAAGGGCAACATGTGTGTGACAACAAATGTGACACATGCATGGCACATGTGGTGGTGGTGGGTGATGCGACTCAACGCAGTGGTGGTGGGTGCAGCCAGTCTGGGCACAGCAAGTTGGCACAGCAAGTGTGCAACGGCGAGTGCGACATGTGTGTGACAACAAATGTGACACATGTGCAACATGCATGGTGGTGGTGGGCACAGTGACTTGATGCAATGAGTGTGTGATGATGAAAGGTGTGGGCACAGGTCAGCATGACAATATGGGAGCGAGACTGGGAGGTGCACAGGTGTGATCATGCGCAAATACAATGAGAAAAACCCTGTAAAAGAAACAACAAAGTTGCTGTGCATGCCAGCATGACAAGAAAAAGGCCTGTAATCACCACACATGCTGGCGCAATGAAGAAAAGTAACCCATGGCTAGCAGAGAGCTCCAGAATTCCTGGGTCCAGGAAAGGTTACACGCAAACAAGAAAACTATCTAAACAATCCGCGACCCCTGCTTTACCTTCTTCTTGCAAAAAGAATGCCCCACCAATCATGCACACCAGCACGATGGCTAGGACAAGTGCAGGGGTCATTTACCTTCTTCTCACCACCTCTTTCAGACGAGACTGCAGGTGGGAGGGATAACAAACGAGCGCTAACTCCTCCAACCTGGTACTTTGTATCACCCAGTAGACAGGCAATGGACAATGCATGCATCATCAATGAGGACATTGACCTTAAAGGGGGGGGTAATGTCATGATTTCTCTACTCCTTTCTCTATTACTTGCTATTGGACTCCACTACTCCACCAGACCATATGTACAGTTCTTAGGTAATTAGTTAAAGCTCAGTCTTGAGCTGGTCAATACTGTAAGGGCAACCTACATGGGTACTGATTCCTGGGCAATGCTGGAAGCTAGAACCAGGGGGACACCACCTAGCTGTGGCCTTCTCCCTAGGCCTGATTCAGGGACTCGAACCCTAAATCCTACTCACAAAGCCAATCAGACACTAGTAAGGGGATCCAGAAGAGAATGAGGTGATGATCCCTTACCTAAGCAGCAAAACTATATAGCTAGTGACTGTGACATGAGTAAGTCATGTCACAGTCAGTGAAAACAGAGGATTAATGAAAGAATCCACAAGAGAAGAAGGATATCAATAAAGGATTCCTATACAGGGAAAAGGAATGAATATTAGTGAGACAAGGGGCTGTCCCCTGACAAATACACTCACAAGTATCATTGCTCATTTCCCTCTTCTGCTCCCTGGTATTGAAGCTCTTGTTGTTGCTGACAGGAGGCTTCCGATGGGTTTCCATAAGGGGAGTCGAGGCTCCAATGACAGAGAGACTAGAGATCACGGATTCACGGACAGAGATAGAAAGGCAGAAAGACAAGAAGTGCCAGAGGCTTAGAGCTGTTCACGGTATTAGGTCATATGACTAGTTGTTCGAGTGTTTGACATCAAAGGGACTTGGCTTCAACTTATGTGTTGCACCCTCCTCAATCGTCTGTCCCTAATTTTAGAAAGTCGGGAAGTTTACTGGAACTGAATTGGAAACTATGACACAGATTAAGTTGATATTCATACTGGTGAATAGTCCAGTAGACTGGGGGTTTATATACATGTAACTAATCCTTGTACTATCATTTACCGAGTAAAGAGAAGAGAGAGAAAGGAATACAAGGGGCTAATAGAAAAAGGAGAACAAGGGAGTGAGGTATGCAATGATCCTGCATGTCGTTTATCAAGGAGCAGAACCTAGGTCACAGAATCGTGAGGATTCAGGATTATGGAACTTCAGGTTGATGTAACGGATTTGTGGAAAGTGATTGTTCCAGACTTTTAATGGTCAGAAAGTCCCAGAAAAGGTGCGGGTGGTTGTGGGGACCAATATGGGTTTATTGGGGGCATGGGCCATAACAGTATCCCCCCACTAGGACCAAGCCCTCAAGGTCCTAAGCTTTTAGTTGAGGCAGTAATTAAGACGGACATGACTGTGGGAGCTTTTTGTTTGTTTTCTGGAATGATTGTCGATTGATAGGCGCTGATGGTCCAGTTGCCTATAAGAGGGGTGTCTGCAGAACTAGGGAATCCTTTCCCTAATGGAGAACATGGATTCTCAACCAATGGAAAACTTCAGAGACTATTCACATTTCTCCCTTTATGGTGTGGAGCCAGAGGGGGGTTTGGGAGTTGAGCTGCAGTATTTGCAAGTCCACGATGATGAGTTGAGGGCTCTGCAGGCTCGCGCCATTAGGCTCCATGATTCTTATGGTGTGTGGTGCCCTTGTAGTAGTTTTCTTCTTTTGATCCTTTCGTAGCGGTGTGAGAGTGGAGGTGATGAAACTGAAATATACCGCGTGCAAGACTCATGTGTAGGCGTGATCTTCACACTAATAGTGTGTATGGTCTAAAAATAAAGTTATTGGTGCTAATAACTTTATCTCCTCGATTAGCCAGTCAACAACCCCAGTTGCTCACCAATCATCTATCATGAGTACAGGTCCGGTTTAACAAACTTAGTTTACCTTTATTAGATTTTTAACTCGCTTGGTTATCCATAGATATTAGAGAGTCTGTAATAGAGTTCAATACCGAGTACCAAATAACTTGAAAAAACTAACCTCCCAATGGTGGGCAAGCAATTTGAAGTAATGCAGAGCTATTTCACAATCAGCTAGCATATCAGCCTCCACAGTATACTCAACAAAATACAAATACAGATGGTGCATGTGTATCACCAATTTTATTATATAAAAGTTAAGCTATAATATGTTAGACTCTAATCCTAGAGAGTCCACATTAACAGGTGTAAATAAAACTCAAGCTGATGTACATGGTAGTGCCAATTCTAGAGCAGTGTCAAAGTACAATTTATCGAGCTTTGGTTCACTTGGTCATACCAAATTAGAAATCCATTTGCCTGATCTTCAAAATCACTCGCGTTTGTTTGCTCAGTCCTTGTGTTTTTGAAGAGAAGCACCAACAGGTAAAAGGTATCCATTGCGACAAATCAGGCAGCAACAAGAATCCACAGACACAGGAACCAGAAAATATACAGGCGAGGCAGTCAACAAATTAGGTAGCAGAAGATCAAAACAGTCAAAGCAGTCGTGCTAAGATAGAAAAAGCAAACGAAACTCCAAAAGCGAAACCAGATTATGGCGGGGAGAAATCCACGAAATCCAAGAAAAAGGGGAAAGAGAAAAGAAAACCGAGAGAGCAGGCAACGAGGTGTATCACTGAAACCAAGTTCTGGCGTGACTGAGGTACGACACGGTACAGGAAAGGGCCAGGCATGGGCGGCCCAGAGAATGGGTTCTTAAAAATGACGCATTAGCACCAATTCCGCTCGCAAAACAAAAAACTTGAGCAGAACTGACCTATGAACCCATCTTTGCCCTCGTTTCCCACTTGGGGGTGCGCAAAGCAAGAACCGATGGACACGTGCGTAGAGCAAGAGCCGCCGTCAGCTTCGCGGTGGTTATTGGCTCGGTCTTTCGGGGACAGATGCTTCTTGTCCTCTTCCGATTCGTGGTCGATCGTTGACCAGTTCGAGTCCTCAGCTCACGGAAGGGCTACGGCTGGCCTGGGGGATGGGATCTTAAAGATAACGAATTAGCATCAATTCGGCGAGCAAAACCAACCAAAAGCATTAGCAGAACTCACCTATAGACCCATCTTTGCACTCGTTTCCCACTTTGGGGAGCGCAGGGCGAGAGGGGCCTTCGGCTTTGAGGTGGGTATTGGCGTGGTCTTCCGGGGACAGATGGTTCTTGTCCTCGTCCAACTCGTGTGGTCGATCGTTGACCTGTTCGAGTTCCCAGCTCACGGAAGGGCCACGGGAGTCCCGGGGGATGGGTTCTCAAAGAAAACACATTAGGATCAATACCGACCGGAAAAAAAAATAAAAATAAAAAATGAGCACAACTCACCTTTCAACCCATATATGCACATGCTTTGCAACTCGAGTCACCAGCTCACAGAGGAGCACGTACCAGCCTTCAAGCCACTTTCCACTTGCTTCCCACTTCGAGTCCCCAGCTCAGGAGGGCACATACCAGCCATTTAACGGCTTCCCAATTGCATCCCACTTCCAGTGCCCAGCTCACAGAGGAGCTTAAAGATAACGAATTAGCATCAATTCGGCGAGCAAAACCAACCAAAAGCATTAGCAGAGCTCACCTATAGACCCATCTTTGCACTCGTTTCCCACTTCGGGGGGCGCAGGGCGAGAGTCGCCTTCGGGTTCGAGGTGGGTATTGGAGTGGTCTTCCGGGGACAGATGGTTCTTGTCCTCTTCCGACTCGTGTGGTCGATCGTTGGTTGACCTGTTCGAGTTGCCAGCTCACGGAAGGCAGAAGGGCCACGGGAGTCCCGGGGGATGGGTTCTTAAAGAGAACACATTAGAATCAATGCCGCCTGCAAAATAAAAAAATAAAATAAAAAACAATCAGCACAACTCACCTTTCAACCCATATTTGCACATGCTTCCCAATTCAAGTCACCAGCTCACAGAGGAGCATGTACCAGTCTTCAAGCCACTTTCCACTTGCTTCCCACTTCAAGTCCCCAGCTCACGAGGGCACATACCAGCCATTGAACCACTTCTCGATTGCATCCCACTTCCACTCCCTACCCAGCTCACAGAGGAGCATCTATAAGCGATGAAGCCGCTGTCCCTTACATCCCAGTTTGAGTCCCCAGCTCACGGTAGAGGAGCACCTGTCATCCATTGAACTGCCTCCCGCTTCGAGTCCTGCGCTCATGGAAGAGGTGTACATTGAACTCCTTCGCAGGAGTGAGCTCCTCGCCCTCATCCACCGCAATATACCCCTTCCAGCCCCTCCGGGAACGCTCCCCACCTTTGCGCGTGTTGGGTGATGGTTGTGGTGGAGCAACGGCGGAGGTGGAGGCAACGGCAGAGGTTGAAGCCGGGGTGCAAGTGGAGAAGGCTGCAGAGGCAGACTGCGAATCAACAGCGCAAGATGACGCGGATGGGACAGAAGGTGAAGTCCCATGTGAGGATCCAGTGGCCATGTGAGGATCGCATCCTGGCGTGCTGCTTTGGGGACGGCCAGATCTGGATTTGGCGGCGCGGCGACGGGTGGCACGTTTAGTTTTGGATACTCGTGCTTTCGCTTTGCCTTTCCCTGTCCCAGTCTTGGCGATTTTGCAGGGTCGTTGAGAGGCAACATCCCTCTCGTCGACCTCATCATCGCGAACGCGCTTCCCAAGAGCACTCTTCCCGACTTCACGAGCAGGTTCGGCTTTGTCATCAGGATCCATGAGATCCCCATCACTGTGAAGAACCAGGATGGCCTTGGACGGTCTGCCATCTACCTGGGTCTTCATCGGCGCGGGGGTCGCGGTGGAAGGAGAGGGTGCTCTGGCTGATGTTGGGGCGGTAGATGCTACTTGACCGATGGCAGTTGTGGAGGCTACGGTGCTGCTAGACACCAATTCCCTCTTATCCTCGTACTCCCAATCCATGCTGACGGAAGTTTCGATCAACGGACCTTCTTCTTCAGAGGTGTCGATCAGCTGATCTTCTTCTTCAGAGGTGTCGATCAGCTGATCTTCTTCTTCGGAGGTGTCGATCAACTGATCTTCTTCTTCCGAGGTGCCATTGTCCGTGCCGAGTTGACTTGTCCTGGCATCCTGACCCTCAACCGCTATAGCCCGCCCAAGCTGCTCGGGACTCAAGTCCATCCCAATAGGCTTTACCTCTTCCTCCTCTTCGACTTTGATGTCCACATCACTTCCGATATCTAGATCACTTTCCATCTCGACATCGATCTCGACATCATCTCCAGTGGTAAATCCATGACCTGAGGTATTATCCGGACTAGAAATCGCGCCAGTGTCTGGAGACTCGGCGAGTGTCTCTATTATCGGAGATGGGAATCGATGGATGTGGTCTGGAGAATTCACGAGGTCGAATAACTGGATCCCATGGGGTCTGTGAGATGGAGGGGACTGTGGGATCGGGGTCGAGGGGAGGAATGGGGGGAAGAGGGAGGAGGGGCCTTGAGGGACAGAGGGACCTTGAAGATAGCGAAGGTTCGATGTGTCGTGAAGAGCGGAGCCGTACTGGAAGGGGGAGGGGCTACGAAGGTCAGAGGGGCCGTCCGTATTTTCGCGGAACTCAGGCGAAGGTGGGCGGGAATCTGGGAAGTGGGAGATGGGGGATACAGGAGACAGAAGCTCGGTCCGAGGCGAGCGCGAGAACCACGACTGCGAATCGGAATCGTCCGCTAAATAGCCGTTGGTCCATGAGGCTATTGCCGAATAATTCGCGCCGTTGCTGTTGTCGTCGTACCAGGTCTGCGTCTGCTAACGGAAGGGATCGTGTGTAAGCTATAGAACATTACGATGATTATTGGTAATTGTTATCACCTGATGGGAGTGGTTGCGACCCTGTGAGGATACCCGTGAGCTTGTGCAGGAGCCTCTGGCACCATCCACAGAGCGCTGAGGGTGCTGATCCGCGGATGGGAACGAAGGCTGGGGCATGGGAAGGTCCAAGAGCGGAGGGAGCCATTGCATGTGGCTCCCAACCCGCTCGGATACCCATGGAACTGAGGGGGCGCCGCCTGGGAATGGAAACGAAGGCGCTGGAAAGGGAAACTCCGGGAGAGGAGGATAACCGCGAAGGTGGTTTCCTCCCTGCTCCAGAGCGAGCTGCCTTGAACCTGAGGCCTGAGGACCATCGACGATGTGCTGAGAGCGCACATATGGGCGCTCAGGCGAAGACGAGCCGAAGCGTCGAGTGTACCCCTGATCCTAATCACAAAAAAGTGTAAGCGGAAAGTCGATGGTTTGTAAAGCAATAATAGGTGCTCACCTGTTCCCTCCCTCGCTCACCGTTCGCGCTGAGCAGCGGATGCGTGGGCCAGTGTTCGTCGAGTGTATACATCTGAATCACAAACAGGAAGAGGAATGTCAGCACAAAACTTGAGTTAATATAAGCAAGCTAATACTGCTTACCTGGCCACCATGTTGCTCATGCCCACCTTGGCCCGGATGGGACTGGGCCGGAATACGCGACGGCCAGAATGCACTTACATTGAACGGTGGCGAGTTCAAGTAAGAGTCATCCCCGGCTGTATTCCCGTTGGTAATCCCGCGATTACCCTGCCTGCCGTATTCCTCCTCCCTACCGTACCCAGAGGACCCAACGCCACCGACGACCTCATCCGGCTGCCCACCACGGTGCCCTCGATCCCGATGCTCGGTCTGTACGGCGGAACGTGCAGGTGACCGTCCCTGTCTGCTCGCATGTGGATATTGGTGATTCACGAAGGCGATGACGTGTCTGGGGACAGGTTGCGCGATCGAGAGACGCGCGGACACTTGA
>QLPI01010921.1:0-31798 GCA_003314275.1 Chroogomphus rutilus
CTGACCTCATGCAAGAAAACAACATCAAATGGCTTTCGAGGACACCCTATTGGACAAAACCAAAATAGAAATCGCTCAACATGTATCAACCCTTTACCCAAATCCTGAACAAAAAGTGCGATATCGCGCTGCGCAAGATGCTTGAGGTGAATGCATCTCTCAGCTCCGGTCAAGAAAATGAGATATATACACTATATGCATAGAACAAATGTATAGTCAGTCGGACCAAGATTAACCATAACATGGAGAAGTTATTGAAAACCAACGTGGTGATGTTCCAATTGATTGATGAAACAGTTGTTTGGCTGACTCCTTCAGACATCTATCACGAACCAGGAGGATGGGATGAGTTGAATTGACAGGTGAACTGAGGTATACGGCTATGGCTACGGATTGAGTGCCACTGATTTGTTAGCAGCAGACGGTTCAAGCTTCTCGCAACGTCTGATGTTTCACTTTTTGTTCAGCGTTAGGTGCAGACTTCCGTACACATTCAAGGAATTCTATTCTGAATTCCTACAACAGCCTGTTCCCGAAGGTGGTTCAAGATTATTAGGTTGAGATCGGAGCTCTGGCACGACGCAGAAGAATCGCTGTTCGTTGTAAGGCTATTTCAAGTACTTGATATCATGTTTCATGAATGGCGTCCATCGCGTTGCTGGGTATACATATCATTTATCATCAAGCGAAACCGTGCTAGGAATACTATCCACATGGGTTGCAATAACATCCATTCCTTTCACCGAGCCATGACTCTCATAAAGCTTGGAGGTTCTGCCTCTGTCCATCTGCCTCTTATTCCAACACACGATCCGGTCCATCTCAACATTCACTCACTAGATGTCCTCTCAAGAGAGTAATCAAGTCTTAATCCAGCAGGAGACAGATTTGTGAGTACCCTAGACTGTTCACTTTCAAGGAAATTTATGATCCTTACAGTGTGGCTGTGAACTATTCTTTGATTGCTGCGTTGAGTAAGCTCAGTAGTAATTTTATGTGGGCCTCGTTGTGATCTCACTATTTGAAATAGCACTCATGGTTTATGACACACTCCTCACGTCCCATTATGAGAGAAAACATATCTGGAGGAAGAAGCTTAGATTGGGATCAGTCCTGTATATTTTGGCTCGCTATGGAGGGGTCATCTACTTCATGCTCCTCTTAATAATTAACATTTTCGTCCCAAATCTATCCATCAAGGTGAGTAGTTCTATGCCATGGATCACAAAGAGTTCACATTCATCCCGGTCCAGTAAGACTCCGATGATGTTTAACACAGAATCTAATGTCAACACAGTGCATGTAATGACTTAGTTCACCTTATTGATATTATTGCTATTCTAGCCCTTCTTGGAATCCAAGGTGACAATGGCTCTAATTTTCCATTCACAAATTTATTTATCTATTCTAACAGGGCTTTTAATGGCACGGGCATATGCCGTTTCAAAGTCCAAGAGACTGACTGCTTCGGTGCTTGGTCTTTTATTTATTGGCCTTATTGGGTGTTTCTTGGTATGTAATGCATCCTCTCCCTTTGTGATGACTAAATAAACTTGATCTGTACTGGATAGTTTATTGCAAAAATAAGCAACTGTGCACCAACTGTTATGGGCGTGAACAAGATTAACTTGTGAGTTATGTTGGTTGTATTCCTTCAAATCACTTGTCTATTCACATGATTTTCAGAAGTGAAGCTTCCTTTGTTTGAATTTCGTGTTACTGCTTATACATTGTCTAGTCAACGCTATTCAGGATGTGTTGCTAATCCTTTTCGACACAGTCGTCGTTGCAGTGACCCTTTCCAATTCCCTGGGAACCTTGAGGGAGTTAAGAGAGTTGAGAGAATTGCACACCAAGTCACTAACTCAGGTGTTCGTTGAGCAAAGTATGTTTCTCCGTGGGATAATACATTGTCGCTAATTATTACAAAGGTGTGCTACGATATGGGTATCTAATTTTTAATTTTTATTCCGAATCCGCATCTAATCCACAGTCAGGTTCGTGCTCACAGTAACCTTAACATCAACCACCCTAAACAAGGTATTTCTCAATACAATCTTGCAAAAAGTTGGCTTAGTAGTCATTATGACAGGTCTTAAGAGTAAATGATTCATTGGATATCACTGGTGCAAATGACAAATTAATAACATGTCAATAGCCTACTCTTGGCGAGATTCTTACTCCTCTGCAGGACAGGTAACAGCCCTGAAATACGACTATTTGGGTGACTTGTCTGATACCTCATATAGCCTGTCTGCCATTATCATCTGTCGAATTCATTTGGAACTCCAAGAGAAGCATTCCCATCCTAATGGCACCACCCACTCTTCCCCTCATCCCATTGGCAGCTTCCATGCGGCTACCCGACGGATGCATAATGCCATTATGGACGAATTCGGTGACCGGAACATCACCGAGTCAATTGATACTGCAGTCCCCTCATCCTCATCGAATGAAATTGAGCTCGAGGATCTCTCCGCTTCCAATACTGATCGGATTGACCTCGATGAGTATCCATGGGCCGGGAGGAGTTTGGGAGAGATAGAGAACACACTTCCTTCGGGATCGCAAAATTCAGGTGAGGTTTATTTATCATTTCAGCGGCGGTGGGTTGATCCAGTTCTTTGTGATGATTTATTGTTTTTTTTTTCAGATGCTGTCTAAACAATATAGGATTGACAAGGGCATCGACGTTCACATATTGTCGTCCTAGAATATATATACTTACGATTGTCCAGACTGATCATTTGGTGTAGATGGTTGTTTGTGATTATACTTTGATTACTGTAATTTATATTCAAAATGTCAGGGCATTTTATCTTACGCGGGCTGTTTCTTAAGGCGATTAATTGGTCCGAGAGTTTAATAAATACAGAAATAAGCAAACATATGCTACATGTTTCTTATGGACTCAATCCAGCCTCAGGTGGAGTAACAGGGAGAGCCAGAAGCTTGTAAATAAAGCAAGACGTTGCACATTTTTGTGTGCATGGCGGTCCAGGGCTGCTTTGTGCATTGGACATTCCTGGCTTGTTGCTGCATGAGCTCCTGTGCAGACGGCACATCTCAGTGTGATGTGTTGACACAGTATGGGTTTGTTGCATTTTTCTTCATTGGGGCAAAGGCAATCTCATGTTATATGTTTGCCTGAGCATTGTCCACAAGATATTGTCCTCTTGCAGAGCCATGCAAAGTGACCAAATCGATGACAATTATAGCATTGTGGTGGGCGACATAGTACTTTGGTTGTTGGGTGGAGGTGACCCCGGAATGCAATGTGGTGGCTGATGCAGCTATTGGCAACTTGAGCATCTGTAAAAAAGAGAACTATAGACATGTGTGTTTTAGTTTGCTGATTTTTCCATGGGCGAGAGAGGAGTTCAATCTGTTGGAGTGTTGATGGGTGAGTGATGATGTGGTCATTCTGGTTAATGAGAGAGATAACATTGCAGCTGTCTCATGAGGTGTCAAATGTAGTGGCTCAATCTGTAGCCATGGCAACATACCACTGTTCACTGGTCAATTTAAACCATCTCATCCTAGTGGTTCCTGATAGATGTCTGACAGAGTAAATTAAACCACAGTTGCATCAATCGGTGGGCACATGACCATGTTGGTTTTTGAATGCAAGATTTTCTTGACAGTAAGCCCAACCAAGAACATACCATGGGATTGGTCGACACAAGCCCAGGAGTGCAAATCAGACACATAGTGCAGTGTTGGGCCTGGGTGAGAGCCTGCTGGGTGAGTGGAGGAGACTCCATTGCGGTGCGCATCAAAATGCATTACAGTCTTGCAGCACCGGGACATGACCTCGAACCAACCCCATTCAAACACTGCTTTCCCCATTGACAGAGGTCATGATGGTGCATGCACCATGCACGCACCTCAGCTACATCTCATTCTGGACCCTCCAGACCATGGCCACCAGGCATGACATTTTTAGCAACCTCAGACCCCTCCACTGTACCCGCCCTCCCTCACTTTGACCTTCTAGCCCACTGAATGGACTCACACCATTCCAGATCAACATCCAAGAAAGCATTCATCATGCTCGGCACATTTCGAACCCCACGTAAATCAAGCAAGAACAGGAACTTCCGCATCGTAATTAAGTTCCAATCTCTAACCTCATGCAAGAAAACAACCTCAAATCTCTTTCGAGCACACCCTATTGGAGAAAACCAAATAGAATTCGCTCAACATGTATCAACCCTTTCCCTCAATCCCCAACAAAAAGTGCCATGTCACGCAGTGTGAGTTGCTTTCAAGCTAAATGCATGTCTCAGCTCCTGTCAAGAGAATGAGATATATACACTATGTGCCTACAACAAATGTATAGTCAGTTGGACCAAGATTAACCATCACATGGAGAAGGAAGTTGCTTAAAACCAACGTGGTGATGGGCCAACTGATTGAGGAGACTGTTGTTTGGCTGACTCCTTCAGACATCTATCATGAACCACTAGGATGAGGTGAGTTGAATTGATGGGTGAACTGAGGTATGGAGCTATGGCTACAGATTGAGTGCCACTGGTTTGTTAGTAGCAGACGGTTCAAGCTTCTCGCACTGTCTGATGGTTCACTTTTTGTTAAATGTTAGGGTGAGGGATCTGTACGCATTCAGTGAATCATATCCTTAATTCTTAAAACAGCCTGTTCCTGAAGGTGGTTTAAGTTTATTAGATTGAGATCAGAGCTCTGACACAAGGCAGAAGAATCTCTGTTGGTTATAAGGCTATTTCAAGTACTTGATATTATGTTTTGTGGATCACTTCTATTGCACAGGTGTCTCTATGCATCATTGACCATCAAGCGAAATCATAGCAGAGATACTATCTTTGTTTTGGAACCATTGATGATTTAACCCGAGAAGCATGACAAAACTTTGGTGTGAAAAAAGCCTAATCAAGTTCTCTGACAAGACGATAGCAAGTGAATGCCAGTCTGGGTTGTTGTCCAAAAAGAATTGTTTAGAGGGGGCCTTGGCAGGTACCTTGTCAATCACATGTAGGAATAATAGTTTATGAGCGTAAACTATTAGTTCTACCCTTGCCTAGGATTATTTCGACTTGATGTTCTGTATAATCTAGGTTTAGTTCTTTTACTATGTTTTTGCGTACCTTCTCTGTTATAGCCGAGAACCTTCCACTTCGGTAGAAGGGTGAGCTTCACTCTTCGGAATGAACCTCGGTTTTGCCAATTGGTCTTCGGACCTCTTGACAGAAAGGGTGGCAACTGGTCTTCGGACCAATGTACCTAAGTTGGTCTTCGGACCGACTTATATAAGAGTGCTTGCTGCACTAGATAATCTGGTAGATTAAGGATAAGAGTAAGATTGATTAAAAGTTACTTTATGCTACAGAACTAGTCTCTATATATACTAATTCTAAGCTGATTATGTAACTCCCTGATAAGGCAAGACTTTCCTGAAATTAGTGGAAGGGTGTGGACAGGAATGGAAAGTACTGGAAGCCTGTGGAAGTTACGAGTCTGTCAGGATTTGGTAACACCGAAATATCGGTTAAGTCCTGCAAACTGTTCCGGAGTGGCTAGGCTTCAATGTGCTCGTGCATTGCGCCCTGCTGTTCCGTGCGTGCCACTAATTTGGGTAGTGGGAGGAGCCTCGTGGGGATGCCGAGGGCGTCGGTTTGAGCGAAGGACTTTAGAAACAGGAAACGGACAAAGGGGTGCGAACCAATTGATATTCTGAGTGAGGAACTATCTACATACATTCCGCTACTTATATAGTTAAGAAGCAAGATGTGGAACAGGGTGGCATAAGGAATGGAGACAATAAGGTATGAGGAAACCACATGGAGGCATTGTCCACAGTGATCAGAAATAGAATAAGGAATGTAAGCAGAATTAGAATAATAGAGTATGGCTGAGAATAAGATAATGAAGTGGTGGGTGAGAATAGAACAATAGAGGACGACCTAAGATAAAACAATGGCAGTGGCCAGGACAATGAGTGGTCATCATGTTGTTCGGGGAAAACGGGTCAAGGAGTGGATAGGGGGTGAAGGAACAATGGAGGGGATAGGACGAGAGGAGTGGTCCAGATGATGTACCGGATGTACCAAGCCGAGGCCACGTGGCAAGGGCCAATTGGTCGGTATTCCCAAGTGAGTCGGTACTCGGTGTTGCGGACTTGACAGAGTCACCCTATAGTTACTAATGAGTCATATTCCCATGACTGGTAGTCTTGTGACTGGTCAAGTCACAAAATATTAATAGTATGTGAGTTGTGCTTCTGGGCTGACCTTATATGTAATAGTTATTATGTAAACCCAGGAATTTGTTGTACAATTGAGTCTTGAGAGCTTGAGCCAGCAGTTTGGCACCATTTTCCATGTGTAATTGTTTGGCGCCTGGATGTGGGTCCTTGTGGGTCCAAATAGAAATAAGCGAAAATTATAGGTGTTTTTTTGGAGGTTTTCCTTGGGCTTGAAGAGCTTGATGATTTAAGAGTTAATTACTTAAAGGTAATTCACTCTTAAATGGCCAGCCAAACATTATAATATTTTTTTGGTAGTCCAGATGAGACTGATTTTAAGTTGGATTTTTCCTTGGAGGAGAGGTTTGGATTCCTACACATTGAACCGGTTGGGAAGTGACCAGACTATCAAGGGATCATCCCCTGTTCCCTAACAATCTTGGTTTCACCAACATATTTTCCGTTAACCCAGTCATGACTCTCATAAAGCTTTCATATCTTGGCTGTATCCATAAGAGTCTCATTCCAACACATGATCCAGTCCTTCTCACCATTCACTCACCAGATGTCCTCTCAAGGGAGTAATCGAGCCTTAATCCAGGAGGAAACATATTTGTGAGTACCCTAAACTGTTTGGTTTCGAGGAAACTTGTGATCCAGACAGTTTGGCTGAGAACTATTCTTTGATTTCTGCTTTGAGTAAGCTCTGTAGTAATTTTATGTGGACCTCATTGTGATCTCACTATTTAAAATAGCACTCTTGATTTATGACACACTCCTCACATTCTGTTATAAGAGAAAAGATATCTGGGGGAAGAAGCTGAGATTAGGATCAGTCCTGTATATTTGGCTCGCTATGCAGGGGTCATCTACTTCATGTTCATCTCAATATTCAACATTTTTGTCCCAAATTCATCTATCAAGGTGCATAGCTCAATTTCATGGATCAGAAACAGTTCACATTCATATGGGTCTAGTAAGTTTAACACAGAATCTAATGTCAACACAGTGCGTGTAATGATTTACCTCATTTGGCTGATAGTACTGCTATTCTAGCCCTTCTTGGAATCCAAGGTGATGATGGCTCTAATTTTCCATTCACAAATTTACTTATCTATTCTACCAGGGCTTTTAATGGCACAGGCATATACCGTCTCGAAGATTAAGAGACTGATTGCTGTGGTGCTTGGTCTGTTATTTATTGGCATTATCAGGTGTTACTTGGTATATATTGCATGCTCTCACTTGTGATGACTAATAAAACTTGATCTGTACTGCATAGTATATTGCAAAAATAGACAACTGTGCACCAACTGATATAGACCTGAAACAGTTTGCCTTGTGAGTTATGTTGATTGTATTCCTTCACATATTTGTCTATTCACATGATTTTCAGAAGTGAAGCTTCATGTCAAGTCCACGATTCCCAGCTCTGGCTCACTCAGCAATACCGACCGACTGACCCTTATCGATTAAACCCACATGCCAGTGACAAGTCAATCCTCACTAGTATGCAGTCTCGGCTCGGTACATTCGGTACATTATCTGGATCGCTCCTCTCATCCCGTCCCCTCTATCCTTTACTATTCAATCATTCCCTATCCCTTCCCTTATCCATTTCCTTTTGGGCCATTTATTATTCACTTATTATTCGGTCATGGCCCTATTGTTTTATCTTTGGCTGTTTTCTATTGTTCTATTCTCATCCACTCTCTCATTATTTTGATTTCAGCCACATCTCATTATTCTATTCTTGCTTACATTTCTTATTCTATTCTTGATCACTGTGGACAACACCTCCACATGATTCTTCATACCTTATTGTTCTCCATTCCTTATGCCACCCTGTTCCACATCTTGCTTCTTAACCTATATAAGTAGTGAGTGTATGTAGATAGTTCCTCACTCTGAATATCAACTTGGTTCATGTTCTCTAGTCCCCCCTCCTTCCGTCTGAAGTCCCTTACTTGGGCCAACACTCTTGGCACCCTCCTGGGTCCTTCTTCTGTCCAAATTAGTGGCACGCATGGAACAGCAGGGCACAACACAGGAGTACGTTGAAGCCTAGCCACCTTGATCGGTCTCCAGGACTTGGCCAACTCCCGTCCACACCATCGGCATTACCCAGACTTAACACTTCATCTGTTTCAATTTTGTGTTACTGCTCAAACATTGTCTAGTGAACGTTATTCAGGATCATCTTAGCCACAGTCAGGTTCATGCTCACAGGAACCTTAACAGCAACCATCATATCCAAGGTATTTCTCAATAAAATCCTGCATAAAGTTGGCCGAGTAGTGATCATGACAGGTCTTAAGAGTAAATGATTCATTGGATATAACTGGTGAAAATAGCCTACTATTGCCGAGATTGTTACTCCTCTGCAGGACAGGTAAGAGCCCTGAAATATGACTATTTGGTGACTTGACTGATACCTCATATAGCCTGTGAATCATTATCATCTGTTGAATTCATTTGGACCTCCAAGAGAAACATTCCCATCCTAATGGCACCACCTACTCTTGCCCTCATCCCATTGGCAGCTTCCATGCAGCTACACGACAGATGCATAATGCCATTATGGATGAATTTGGTGACCGGAACATCACCGAGTCAATTGACACTGGATTCCCCTCGTTGAATGAAATTGAGCTTGAGGATATCCCCTCTTCCAATACAGACCGGATTGACCTCGATGAGTATCCATAGACCAGGAGGAGTTTGGGAGAGATAGAGAACATGACTCCAGTGGGATCACAAAATTTGGGTAAGCTTTATTCATTATTTCAGCTGTGGTAGGTTATTCCAGTTCTCTGTGATGATTCAATTTTGTTTGGAGATGTGTCAGGCCTTGGTACTACCGATGGTACGGTCGGAACTGGCCAAGTCCTGCAGGCTGGTCGGGGTGGCTTGGCTTCAACATACTCGTGCATTGCGCCCTGCCTCCTGTGCGTGCCACTAACTTGTAACGGAAAAGATACTCGAGAGGATGCCGAGGGTGTCGGCCTGAGTAAGGACTTCTGAACAGAAGGAGGAGAGTAAGGAGGTGTAAACCTAGTTGATACTCAGACTGAGGAACTATGTACATGCACTCGCTACTTATATAGGATGAGGGGCGGAATGTGGAATAAGGGTGGCATAAGACATGGAAAAAGAATAAGGTATGAAGACCATGTGGAGGTATTGTCCTCAGCAAACTAGAATAGAACAATATGAAAGTAAGACAATGAAATATGACCGATAATAAACGAATGAGATTTGTAGGAAAGAATATAACAATAAGGGGTGGCCGAGATATAAAACAATAGGGCCGCAAGTGAGTGGCAATGAATAGTGAATGTCCCGAGGGTAAGCAGGTAAGGGGAAGGACAGGGGGTGGAAGAATAATAAAGAATGGAGGGTGGGGTGAGGATAATGAACCAGATGATGAACCGAGTATACCGAGCCGAAACCGTGCACTGTGATGATATGGGTAAGGGTCGGTCGGTCGGTACTGCCAAGTCAATCAGAGCACAGTATTGTGGTCGTGACATTATCCCCCCTCTAGCAGCTGAACCCATGAAGCCGATAGGCAGTATGAGGTCTGCGAGTATGGGTGAGGGCTGGAGGAGACAGCTGTCTTGTAGGACAGAGGGGGCCGTGAATAGAGGTGGGTGGTAGAGGCCCTCCTAGGCTGGATGGTGTTTCATCGTGCTCATGACAGCCCGTTAGGACAGAAGGGCTTTGTCGGGAATTGGTGGGTCAGGTTAGCTGGTCTTGGCTTAGGTTGGTGACCCTGCATGAGTGGCTTTGGGCAGAGCCAATGGGTGGGATGGCCAGAAGGATAGACTGACCAGGGTTCAAGAAGGTTCAGGAGAGGATGGAGTAGGATGGAGGAAAGGAAGGAAAATGAGAAAAAAAAAGAAGAGAGCATGTTTCGGAAATGAGAAGCGGATGTAAAAAAGGAAAATGGTAGGGGAGAGGAGGCATATAGGAGCCCTTTAGACAGGTTCCAGAGGCCACGGGCCTGGTTTATCGGGATAGGCAAGGTGGAATTCTGCTACAATCTCGGGAGCGTTACCGAGTTTGGTTGCTACTAACCAAGATGTTTCAACTTCAGTGCCTTCATAACCTGTCCAACAGATGAGGTAGAGCAGGGGGAAAGGCCTGCATCTTCGGTTGGTTTTTGAGTCAAGGATTTCGGCGATTTTGTACTCGATTTCTCTTTCAATTTCGACAGTGGGAGGTGGAGGCTGAACTTGATCGGGTATGGTATTGGGGGTAGAAGGTTCGAGCATTGAAACATGGAAGACTGGGTGTACTGCCTGCATAGAGTTGGGTAGATGGAGGGTATAGGAATGGGTCCCAACCCGAGCTATTACTTCGAAGGGGCCGAGATATTTCTCTGCCAGTTTCTTGGAGGGTTGAGTGGTATAGAAGAACTGAGCTTTGACAAATACCGAAGTCCCGACCAGGAATTTGGGAGAGGTGAGTCTACGGGAATCTGCCAAGGCTTGGTATCGTGACTGGGCATGACTGATTTGTTTTTTCAGAGCTCCATGGAGTTGGTCTAGATCTACAGCAAACTCGTGTGCTCAAAAGGAGGCAAGATCGCGTTCGGGGTGTATGGTGAGGTTTGGATGATGTCCCTTATTGGCGAAGAAGGGAGAGATGCCCGTGGTGGCATTTGGAGCGTTATTGTAGGCAAATTCGGCTAGTGGCAATAGTTTGGACCAATTGTCCTGTTAGTAGTTGCAGTAGACTCAAAGGTACTGTTCCAGGGTCTGGTTTACTCGTTCGGTTTGGCTGTCGGCTTCTGGGTGGTAGCCCAAGGTGAAGTGTAGGTGCATGTCGAGAGCTTTTCCAAGTGACCTGAAGAAGTGGGAGACAAACTCGCTTCTGCGGTCAGATGTTACATGACTCAGTAAACCGTGTTTGGAGAAGACGTGAAGTACAAACAGTTTAGCCAATTCGGCGGAAGTGATTGTATCGACTGTAGGAATGAAGATACTCTGTTTGGTGAGTCTGCAAACTATTACTAGTATCAACGTGAAGCCTGAGGATTGGGGAAGTTGCTCAATAAAATCCATGGATATAGAATTCCATGGTCATTCGGGAATGGGAAGTTGTTTTAGGAAGCCGTAGGGTTTGTGACGCTGTGATTTTGAATGCATACATGTGGTGCAGGATTTGCAGAAGTTGATGACCGAGGTGCGTAAGCCTGGCCAGATGTATTCGCGGCAGATCAGGGCTAGTGTTTTGTTTTGACCGAAGTGTCCCGAGAGGACATGGTCATGCTTGTATTGTAGAATGCATAGTCTGAGGTTGTTGGCGTTGGGGACGTAGATCCGGTTATCTAACCGAAGGAAACTGTCTGGTGTTTGCATCCATCTTGGGTTTGGTGTTTTGGAGGTGCCGAGATGGGGCATTGCTGTTGGGTCGGTCAGGAGGGCTGAACGTATGTCGGAATGGAGTTTTTCTGAGTCCATGATGATGCTTGCTCGTAGGGTTGGAATGATGAGTTGTGTTGCTCGAAGGGATTCCACTAATTGAGTAGTTGTAAAAATTGGTCAGAGGTTTTGGGGGTTTATGGTGCCGTAGTTGTTACCCCCCTCTTTAGGGTAGACATCCCATTGTCTAGTCAAGGTGTCGGGTTTTGTACCAAGTTTGCCGGGATGGAAACGGATAGTGATATTGAATTGGCAGAGGTATTTGGACCATCGTGCCTGTCTCTGTGTCAGGATTTTAGTGGTAGAAACATATTTGAGGTTCTTGGGGTCGGTGACGACATCTACAGGGTTGGCAGAGCCTTCCAGGTAGTGCCGCCATTGCTTGAATGCCTCAAAGATTGCTTGTCATGAATGTCATAGTTTTTTAATTTTGTTTGCATGTGCCGTTGAAACAGTATAGAGATTGAAAGGACATCGACGTTCATATAATGGGGAACCAGGAGTAGTATGATAGTATTCACTGGGGGCTCAGGATGTTGTCCTAGAGTATATATAATTATGGTTATACCGAGTGATCATTTGATGTAGATGGTTGTTTGTGATTATACTGTGATTACTGTAATTTATACTAAAGAAGTCACCAAATTTCATCTTATATAGGCTCTTTCTTAAGGCGATCAATTGGTCCGAGAGGTTAATAAATACAAGAATAACCAAGCATATGCTAAATGTTACTTATGGACTCACTCTAGCATCAGCTGGAGTAAGAGGGAGAGCCAAGGGCTTGTGATTCAACCACAATGTCAAGTTGCACATTGTTGTAAATGTGATCACCCGAAGCAGTAACACCATCAGTATGATGCGTTAGATATTTTTTCGATCGTTTTCGCTAGCGGAACATGTATAAGCCTACAATCCCATTTTGCACTTCAAAACATCAATTTCCCTTCTCTTTAAGCTTGGTTGCTGTGCAATGTGCGCCGACTTCTTGTTGTTTGGGATGGTAGACTAGGTTTCTATGGGGTTTCCCACGCTATGATATCGGAGAGTCGACTGTAAAAATAGGATAATGATCTCCTGGATTTTACTATGATTTCTATTATATTTATTTCTAGAGAAAATGTTGTGCTATTGTTGATCTACCCTAGGCTAAGTCCCAGGTTTCACCTCCACCTAGGTGCCGTTCTGGGGATCCAGTCTGGGCGCCAAAGCGCCGCTTTAGAGATTTGTGGTTCTCCCACAAGATAGACTTAATGTTTAGTGATATATGAAATTAATTTATGATGTGGGGAACCCAGCTGCAACCTGTGGATGTTATATGACGAGTATCAAGTGTTTCAGTCCTGGTGTGCACTTGGCGCTTAACCTTCGGTTCAGCGCGAGTGATGAGTTTCAAGTATAACCTAGTGGCTAGTGATGGGGGATAAAAGTATTGTTTTTTGTCTCTTTTCTTTGGTTGTAACTACAGTAGCTTTATACATGTAAATCATCTGACTACAATATGATCCGCAATTAGTGGATCTTTTGGAGCATATGCAGGGTTGGCCCATTGTGGGTTGTCCCGATATGATCTTCTGGAGAATGGCACCTGTCAGTGGTGCCCATTGAATATAAAGTGAAAATCCCTTTGTTCCCTTCATGTGCGCAACAATTATTCCCTTCCTGAGCCATGTCCCATGTCCTCCTCTCCTGTCTCTCTGTCACCTGTCCTCGGTGGCTGCATATATGCGCCCTGGTTGCTCCAATTCTCGTTCCTCTGCATGTGAGTCCTTTCTCCTATATCTCTTGCATCTCCTTCTATCCGTTTCCCTTCTTCCCCTTGTGTATTCCATTCAAATTCTGCTCTTCCAGTTCATGGGGCTAGCTAGGTATGGGGCAGGGTACATAGAGTTACACAAAACCCACCCCTAAAATCATGTAAATATTGGTGTAGATACTTGATGATATAGAAGTTCGGTGTAGAGTTGTGTCTTGATTGGGGGATTATTGTGGGAGATATTGGGAATTTAGTGTGGAAAATATGTGTAATATCACTCAATATTGCTTGGTTCTAACACTTCTGACCCCTCGTTTCACGATAGGTACGTCTTCGTGTTCGTTCCTCTCGCTATTTCCAGCTCTCCATGCACCTTCTCGGAGAGTTCCCTCTTCCAACATCCCCACAACACCACACGCACACTAAGATTGAGGATATATCACCCAGTAATTGAGGTCTCGAGGAAAAACGCACCATCGGGGCTATTAAATGAAAACATCAAGATACCTTAATGTGAACCTCAAAGATGCCAATCTAAAATATAAACAAATATTCTGCGCTACTCCTTTGACATTTTTTCCCAGGATATCAAATATATGGACTTGCATACTACGTATACTCCTAGTCCCAGAACGGATCCATAGCTTTCATTCAAGGTATTGTTCTCAGAATCTAAAGATTCGTCTGAGCTGAAATCTCAATAACAGGCGCAGAGGCTTTATCCCGGTGGGGGGCCTTCCATTCTTCAGGTTTCATGGCCAAAATCACAGTGAGTAGCATTTGTGTCGTCACCTGCCTTATATAATACTCCCCGTGAATAATATTGGCAATCACTTGGGATATTGAGGGCAGTATAAAGAACGCAAATGAATTAAATTAAATTCAAACAAGGTTGAAGCGTCACTATCACGCCCGAGGATGAGCCCACTCAATACTTTTCCCCGACTCACGATCACCCATTTTGTCGCCTCCTCGCCTATCCCACAAAGGTAAGAAGTAGAGCTGATCATGATCAATTAGCATCAATATCCACCGGAGAATTCTGACAATTTTCGACCCTGAAATTCTTAAATATCGGTATCATGATATTGAAACCGATTCCGAGAGAAGCCAGCACCAACGTATCAAGTTGATGTCTGGTTAAGAAATCGGATGGAGAAGGAGAATGGTGGGGGGCATGCAAGTACAGGTTTTCAAATTTGAAGTTCAAGCGTCACCCGGGTGCGTATTGACCATTATATTTTATGAGAAAATTGGTGGGAGTGGTGCTCTTTTCCTGCGATTGAAAAACACTTTCTCACCATGGCAGAGCTAGGTATAAGCAAGAAAAGGTTATATAAAAAAGATGACCTGTAGATCAGGACAAGAAAACATAAATGTTCGTATCCACATGGTCCTGATCATATGATAATGATGACCATCCATATCAACAAACTGAGGTGGGGGGAGTGTTGAGGATAGCGAGTGATCCACATGTAATATCTTCCTTTTATCCTAACTCTGGTTGGGTAGATTAGTCATGACAGGTGTACAAGTGTCTCATTCTCTTGAGACGTATGTGAGTGGTATAGAAATATATATGGACAGTGTGGGAGATATGGATTAGAAACAAGGTTCGTTGAGAAACTTGCCCTGTATCCTATGTGGGGTAGCTGTTGAATGTTGAATGTTGGACGTTAAAGCAGGAACTGTATATGACAAGATTAAGGGCCTGGAATGTAGAGTAAAGATATATAGACACTTTTCTGTCAATTCAGGCAGACAACAACAATAAACTTAAATTTCCCTCATTTCAGACTGATAGACAAAAGGAAAGTGTCATTCTAAATTGTTTTTACAGTACATCTATATTCAAAAGTTAGGGTGTTTCAAAGTGCTATTCCGTCTCCACCTCATTAGCGACATAACCCTGAAATTCGGGTCAGTATGAAATGTGCAATCTATTGTTTCATGTGTACTTCTGCGTTGACGCTGCGCTTCAAGTACCTTGCACCAGCAAAATGGCGAGATCGACGACAACGTCACCAAATTGCTCCTGCAAACTCGCGTCCGTAGTACATTCAATTCCCCGCACCCATCGCACTCACAAGTCGAACGACTCTACGGTTCCCTGCACCCACGAGTGTTGCGCACTCAGTTCACCGCTTGCGACGGCCGCTACGATTCCCCGCACTCACAAGTCGACCGCCTTCACGTTGCGCAGTTAATTGCTCCGTGCACATTGAAACACATATTCTCTCTGTCTTTCCCGAATAGGTACGCACCCATATGATACACATCGGTCGACCACCGTTGCGCACCCACGATGGCGACAAACAATCGAGTGTATATCACCGTTAACCGACATGGATTCACCAATGCGTATTGTCGCCACTGCCGCCATCGCTTGTGCATATATATGCTCAGTTCTGCCATATCCCAAGGGCGCGGGAATTGATTATGAGAGTCACCGTTGACCACGAAGCAGGTCACACACCGACAACTCACTTTGTCAATTGTCAAACGCACGCTTCCATGTCACTGCGACCCCTGATGCTCAACAAAAAGTGGCACATCAGACAGTGCGAGAAACTTGAACAGCCTATTACCAACGAACCAGTGACGCTCAATTCGTAGCCATGGCCGCATATCGGTGTCACTGGTCAATTTGAATCATCTCATCCTAGTGGTTCGTGATAGCATTCTGACAGAGTAAATTAAACGACAGTTTCATCAATCGGTGGGCACATGTCCACGTTGGTTTTCGATGGCAAAATTTTCTCGATAGTAAGCTCAACCAAGAACATACCGTCGGATTGATCCACACGGGTACACGAGCGCGAATCAGACACATGGTGCAGTGTTGGGCCTGGGCGAGAGCCTGCTGGGTAAGTCGATGAGACTCTACGCGGCGCGCATCGAAAAGCGCACTGAAATGCGCTACAGACTTGCAGCGCCGGGACACGACCTTGATCCACCCCCGTTCAAACGCCGCTTTCCCCATTGACAGAGGTCATGATGGTGCGCGCGCCAAGCACGCGCCTCGGCTACATTGCATTCTGGACCGTTCGGACCGTGGCCATGAGGCGGCCCATTTTTAGCAACATCAGACCCCTCCGCTGTACCCGCCCTCGCTCGCTTTGACCCTCCCGCTCCCTGCATGCACTCGCACGTTGCCACGTCGACACCCAAGAAAGCATTCATCGTGCTCGGCGTGTTTCAAGCCCCGCGTAAATGCAGCAAGAACAGGAACTTCCGCATCGTGACTAAGTTGCAATCTCTAACCTCATGCAAGAAAACAACCTCAAATCTCTTGCGAGAACACCCTATTTGAGAAAACCAAACAGGAATAGCTCAACAAGTATCAACCCCTTCCCCCAATCCTCAACAAAAACTGCCATGTCACGCGGCGGAAGATGCTTTCAAGCTAAATGCATGTCTCAGCTCCGATCAAGAGAATGAGATATAAACACCATATTCCTAGAACACATGTATAGTCAGTCGGACCAAGATTAACCACAACATGGAGAAGTTACTGAAAACCAACGTGGTGAAGTGCCACCGATTAACGAAACTGTTGTTTGGTTTACTCCTTCAGACATCTATCACGAACCACTAGGATAAGGTGCGTTGAATTCACCGGTGAACTCGGGTATGCGGCTATGGCTACGGATTCGGTGCCCTGGTTTGTTAGTAGCAGACGGTTCAGGCTTCTGACACTGTCTGATGTTTCACTTTTTGTTGATCGTTAGGGGAAGGCGTCCGTACACATTCATCCTATCCTGAATTCTTACAATAGTCTGTTCCTGAAGGGGGTTTAAGTTCATTAGATTGAGATCGGACCTCTGACACGAGGCAGAAGAATCGCTGTTCGTTGTAAGGCTATTTCAAGTACTTGATATTACGTTTCATGAATCACTTCTATCGCACTGCTGTCTCTATGCATCATTGACCATCAAGCGAAATCGTGGCAGAGATACAATCTTGGTTTCACCAACATATTTTCCCTTTACCCAGCCATGACTCTCATAAAGCTTCCACATTGTAGCTGTATCCATCAGGCTCTCATCCCAACCCACGATCCAGTCCATCTCAACATTCACTCACCAGATGTCCTCTCAAGGGAGTAATCGAGTCTTAATCCAGCAGGAGACAGATTTGTGAGTACCCTAGACTGTTCGGTTTCGAGGAAATTTATGATCAGGACGGTTTGGCTGTGAACTATTCTTTAATTGCTGGGTTGAGTAAGCTCACTAGTTATTTTATGTGGACCTCGTTGTGGTCTCACTTTTTCAAATAGCACTGTTGGTTTATGACACACTCCTCACGTTCCGTTATGAGAGAACGCATATCTGGAGGAAGAAACTTAGATTAGGAGCAGTCCTGTATATTTTGGCTCGCTATGCGGCGTTTATCTACTTCATCTGCTTCTCAATACTTAACGTTTTCGTCTCAAATCTATCCATCATGGTGAGTAGTTCTATGCTATGGATCACAAAGAGTTCACATTCATCCGGGGCCAGTAAGACTCTGATGATGTTTAACCCAGAATCTAATGTCAACACAGTGCATGCAATGGCTTACTTTACTTGAGTGATAGTATTGGTATTGTAGCGCTTCTTGGAGTCCAAGGTGACAGTGGCTCTAATTTTCCATTCACAAATTTATTTATCTATTCTACCAGGCCTTCTAATGGCACGATCATATGCAGTATTGAAGCTTAAGAGACTTACTGCTTTGGTGCTTGGTCTTTTACTTATTGGCATTATTGGGTGTTCCTTGGTATGTATTGCATGCTATCCTGATGACTAATAAAACTTGTTCTGCACTGCATAGTTTATTTTGAAAATAAACAACTGTGCACTAACTGAGATTGACCGGAATAAGATTAACTTGTGAGTTATGTTGGTTGTATTCCTTCACATTATATGTCTATTCACATGATTTTCAGAAGTGAAGGTTCCTCTGTTTCAATTTTGTGTTAGTGCATATACATTGTCTAGTGAACGGTATTGAGGGTGCCATACTCATCCTTTTCGACACAGTCGTTGTTGCAGTGATGCTTTCCAATTCCCTGGGAACCTTGAGGGAGTTGAGAGAGTTGAGAGAATTGCACACCAAGTCACTGACTCAGGTGTTCGTTGAGAAAAGTATGTTTCTCAGTGGTATAATATATGATGGCTAATAATTATAAAGGTGTGCTACGATATGGGTACCTAATTTTTGTTATTCCAAATCCGCATCTAATCCACAGTCAGGTTCGTGCTCACAGTAACCTTAACAGCAACCATCACAAACAAGGTATTTCTAAATAAAACCCTGCATAAAGTTGGCTGAGTAGTGATTATGACAGGTCTTAAGAGTAAATGATTCATTGGATATAACTGGTGAAAATAACAAATTAATAAAATGTCAATAGGCTACTCTTGGAGAGATTCTTATTCCTCTACGGGACAGGGAAGAGCCCTGAGATATAACCACTTGGGTGATTTGCCTGATATCTCATATAGCCTGTCTGCCATTATCATCTGTCAAATTCATTTGGATCTCCAAGAGAAGCATTCCCATCCTAAAAGCACCACCCACTCTTCCCCTCATCCCATTGGGAGCTTCCATGCAGCTACACGATGGATGCATAATGCCATTATAGACGAATTCAGTGACCGGAAAATCACTGAGTCAATTGACACTGGATTCCCCTCATCGAATAAAATTGAGCTCAAGGATCTCCCCCCCTTCTAACACAGATTGGATTGACCTCGATGAGTATCCATGGGCTGGGAGGAGTTTGGGAGAGATAGAAAACATGGCTCCAGCAGGATTGCAAAATGTGGGTAAGCTTTATTTGTTATTTCAGCTGTGGTGGGTTGTTCCAGTTCTCTGTGATGATTAAATTTTGTTTGCAGATGCCGTTGAAACAATATAGAGATTGAAAAGGACCTCGACATTCATATATTGGGGAATCATATGATAGGATTCATTGCGAGCTCAGGATGACATCTTAGAATAGATATAATTATGGTTGTGCTGACTGATCATTTGGTATAGATGGTTGTTTGTGATTACATCATGATCACTGTAATTTATACTAATGAAGTCACCAAATTTCATCTTATATAGGTTCTTTCTTAAGGTGAGAAATTGGTCTGAGAGTTCAATAAATACAGAAATAAGCAAATCTAAGTTAATGGGCTGGGGAATTTATACTAATAGTTATACTATCTATTGTGATACAAGTATCAAGTACACGTACCCAGTATCTGGTGACTCGGCAGTGCTGACAGAATGATCAGTCTAATTCCACACACAAGTGACCAAGCCACACACATTTCTCTTGGTACGTCAGTCTTGGCTTGGCACATTCATCATCTACATTCCCCATTCCTATCCCTCATTCACTCTTCCCCACTCATTATCCATTAATCCCCACTCTGTTTATTCTTTATTTCTCAGCCCGTCTCATCTTGGGACATTTCTTTATTGTTTTATCCTTGGCCATGTGTCATGATTTCTCTACTCCATCATCTATTGCTTGTTATTGGACTCCGCTACTCTGCTAGACCATATGTATAGTTCTTAGGTAATTAGTTAAAACTCAGTCTTGAGCTGGTCAATACACCAACAAGTGTCATTGCTCAAATCCCTCTTCTGCTCCTAAGTATTGAAGCTCTGGTTGTTGCTGACATTAGCTCAAGACTATCATATCCCTACAACACCCTATCATGGATGTTGTTGATCTTCTACAACAAATTCTCGCAGGCCTGCAGCAAAACAATGCAGACCTGACTGCAATGGTGAACAACCAGACACACCATCTTAACCAACACCTAGCAACACTACAAGCCCAAACACCCCAGCTGACCTCTACAACCACCTCCTCTATCCTATCAACTGTCAAAATTGCAAGACCAGAACCATTTGATGGCTCATCAGAGAAGATTGATATCTTCCTGCACGAGCTCTATCTGAACTTCGAGGACAATGAATCATATTTCAAAGTGGACCATATGCGAAAGATCTGCTTTGCCATATGAAGATGAAGTTTGCGGCTCAGTGGGAAAGTCGTGTCACAGGGGAACTGGAAGCAGGAACACGCAGCTCCCAGAGTTGGGAGGAATTCTGTGCTGAGCTGCTGATACCATTCCATGACCCAAATAAGAAAGAAATGGCTCAATGAAAGCTGGAGCAGCTGAGACAAGGAGGAAGGCTGGCAACAGAGTTCTTCGTGGAGTTTGAGGAACACAGGTCACAGGCAGGGTATAATAATGAAGGATATGTTGCCTTGCTCAAGAGGAACCTGTCCCCACAGGTAGTGGAACATATTTACACACTGGAGACTATTCCAACAACATATGACAAGTGGAAGTCATATGCCCTCCGTTTTGACAGCCAGTTGCGTGAATACCAAGCAATGAAAAGGGGGACTATAGGACCAAGGCTATGGCAGGCTCCAAGGAATCCACAATCTACTCTAGCTCAGCCACTTGCTCTGTCACCCACTTTGGGACCACAACCCATGGAGATTGATCAGGCTTGAGGGAAGCCAGTGAGGGTAGTGACGTGCTTCAACTGCAGAGAGCAAGGACACATAGCATGAAACTGTCCCAAACCTCAAGGTATACAGAAGGTTAGAGCAATGATGGATGGGTGGACAAAAGAGGAGAAAAAGGAGATGCTGGACATGTTGAAGAAGGAGGATTTTCAGGAGGGGCAGGAGTGAAAAGGATGTCCTCCTCTCCCTGGATATCTGTAAACTACTTCACCCCACTAGCAGTTGAAGAAAGTGCAGAACCGGAACCTGAAATAATCCCAGAACAACCCTTGAAAATTGAGAAGGAGAAGAAAGAGAAGAGGAAGTGAGAAGAGAAGGTGGTGGTGGCAGAAGAGGTGGAGCACCCAAAGAGGGAATGACAGAGTGGGTGTTGTGGAGGATACACCAAGACAACAAGTCAGGGCAGGAAGTGTTGAGACAGTGGACACACAGCAGAAGGAAAGGAGAAGTGACATCAGAAGTAGTGGAAGCCATACGAGGGATGAGAAGAGAGGAGGGCATAGAAGTGGTCAAAGAGCTTAGGGGAAGGAAACAGTGGATCAGACGAATCAACCAATCTTCGATGATGATACCCACCACTGTTGAAACACTGACAGACAAAAGGGGATTCACAATTGAAGTGCTCCTACACTGTGGGGCAACAGGGTGCTACATCGATGAAGGCTTTGCAAAAGCCAAGTGTTTGCCAATCGAAAGACTCCCAAGACCACTACCCATATACAATGTGGATGGAACCCACAATGAAGGAGGACCGATAACCCATACAGTAACCCTCAGAGTCAGGATAAAGAACCACTCGGAGGTCTTCCCTTTTGCAGTCACCAATACCGGAAAGACAGACCTCATTGTTGGCTTCAACTGACTTCAGAAGCATAACCCAAGTGTCAACTGGAAGACAGGAGAGATGACATTTGACTAATATCCCTTGGAATGTGGAATGTCAAAAGCAGGTGTAGAGGAGGATGATCCAGAAGAAGAGGAGGAAGAACTAGAGGAGGGAGACCATATATTTGTAACCTGGATATATGCAGAGGAGGAGGAAGGGCATGTAGCCAGGACACACTCACAGAAGCTAGCAGAGGAGGCACAGAAGGAGCAGAAGAAGAGGACGGTAGAAGAAATGGTGCTAGCACACTACCTGGAAGAGTTTAGAGGGGTCTTCACAAAGGAGGCATTTGACAATAACCTTTCCTGAACGATGGAGGTGGGATCATGCAATCTAACTAAAGCCAGGGGCTGAACCATTCTCAAGCAAAATGTACCCAATCAGTTTGGAGGAACAGAAGCAGCTAGATGAGTTTGTGGAAGAAAACCTGAAGTCAGGGAAAATGTGACCATCCAAGTCTCCTATTGCATCGCCATTCTTCTTCATCAAAAAGAAAGACAGCAGCTTGAGGCCAGTGCAGGACTACCGATGGCTGAATGCAATGAAAATCAAGAACTGCTATCTACTGCCACTTATTTCTGAAGTGATCCACAAACTATGCTATGCACACATCTTCACTAAGCTGGACATTAGATGGGGATACAATAATGTCCAAGTCAAGGAAGGAGATGAACACAAAGTGGCCTTCATCACCAACCGAGGCCTTTTTGAACCACTGGTCATGCTCTTTGGATTAACCAACTCCCCTGCAACATTCCAGACGATGATGAATGACATCTTCCATGAATTGATCAATGAAGGATGCATCAGCACCTATATAGATGTCATCATGATCTACTCGACAGACTTAGAAGAGCACAGAAGGACCATCAAGCATGTCTTGGCCCTGCTACAAGAACACAATCTATATCTCAAACCAGAGAAATGCGAGTTTGAGAAGGAGAAGGTGGAATATCTGGGATTGGTGGTGAGCGAAGGGAAAGTGGAGATGGACCCAGTCAAGGTGGAAGGAGTGAGCAGATGGCCAGTTCCCAGGATGAAGAATGAATTGCAGCAATTCTTCAGTTTTGTCAATTTCTATCGTCGCTTTATCCAAGGCTTTGCAAGCATTGCCAAACCACTACATGAACTAACAGGAAACAAGCCATGGAACTGGGGACCAGAACAGTTGATAAGCTTCCAACTCCTCAAGGCAGCAGTAATGGAAGTACCAATCCTAGCCTTCCCAACAGATGAGGACCTGTTCCAAGTGGAAGCAGACAGGTCAGACTTTGCCAGTGGTGCAATCCTGTCACAAATGCAACAGGGAACCTGGAAGCCGGTAGCCTCCATGTCCAAAGCACTCAATGATGTGGAGAGGAATTATGATATACATGATAAGGAGATGCTAGTCATCATGCAGGCATTGGCAGAGGAGGCACTATCTGCAAGGGACAATGCAGCCATTTGAAATATGGACAGACCACAAGAACCTAAAATACTTCATGACAGCAAGAAAGCTGAACTGCCGCCAGACCAGATCGTCCCTTGAATTGGAAGATTATGATTTTATCTTAAAGCATTGACCAGGCCAACTCAACAAGAAGGCTGACCTCCTCTCAAGATGGGAAGACTATAAACAGGGAGTAAAAGGAGATAATACTGGAGTTATGGTGTTGAAGAAAGAGTTCTTCCGAGAAATAAGGGGAGAGCTCAGAGGAGAGGAGGAAGACCTGATGAAAAGAATCAGAAAAGCAAAGAACATAGAGAGCAAAGTCAGAGAGAGGGTGGAGAGAAGAATTGGAAGGAAGAAGAGGAGATCATAATGTGGGAAGGAAGGATATACATACCAAAGAACAGGAAGCTTTGGGAGGAAATCATTCATCTACACTATGACACACCCACCACAGGATACTCTGGGAGGTTCAAGACAACAGAGCTCACCCTCAGGAACTACTGGTGGCCAAGGATACATGGAGATGTCAGAATGTATGTGGATGGATGTAGTAGGTGTCAACAAACAAAGATGTTTCCAGAAAAACCAAGGGGGACTCTAGCTCCAAATGAAATTCTAACAAGGATTTGGAAGTACATATCGGTGGACCTTATCACCCAATTACCACAAAGCCTGGGATATGATGCAATTATGGTGGTGGTGGATAGACTGTTTAAATGATTTAGATTGGCACTGACAAATGGAGAGGTCACATCAGAAGGGATTGCAAGGATCTTCAGAGACACAGTGTGGAGAGACTTTGGACTCCCAGAAGTGGTGATTAGTGACAGGGGCTCTCAATTCATCTCGAAGTTCACAAAAGACCTATACCGACTGCTAGGAATAAAGATGAACCCTTCAACTGCCTATCATCCCCAGACAGATGGACAAATGGAAGGCATCAACCAAGAGGTAGAGCAGTATCTATGGCTGTTTGTCAACCATTGGCAGGATGACTGGGTGGAATGGTTGCCATTGGCAGAGTTCAGCTATAATGACAAGATCCAAGTGTTGACAGGGTACTCTCCATTCTACTTAAACTATGGACAGCATCCAAGGAAGTCTACAGAGCCATGATGGGAGGCAGAAACAGAGGTGGCAGATGTGTTTGAGAGAAGGATGAAGAAAATAAGAGAGGAGGCAGCAGAAGCACTAGAAAAGGCAGCATCAGACATGAAGAAGTATTATGACAAAGGAAGGCAAGATATACCACAATATCAAGTAGGGGACAAGGTTTACTTGAAAGGCCTTAATGTCACCACCCACCAACCTTCAAAAAAACTAGAAGACAGACGTTATGGCCCATTCCCAATTGTGGCAAAAGTGGGAGAACATGCCTATAAACTGCAACTACCCCCCAATTAGAAGAACATCCATCCTGTGTTTAATACTGTCCTGCTGTGCCCTGCCCGAACACCCACATCCTCCATAAAACAAAAGCCAACATCCCCTCTACCAGTGATGACACCAAAAGGAGTAGAGTATGAAGTGGAGGAAGTTCTGGACTCCAGAATGGATAGAGGAGTGCTGTAGTATCTAGTGAAATGGGTTGGGTACCCCAGAGAAGAGAATTTGTGGGTGCCAGGGAAGAACATGAGGAATGCAAGATGGAAAACACAAGAGTTCCACAGGCGATTCCCAGCTGCACCCAGGCACATAGGCCACATCTTCCACAGACTACCCTTTTGCCCATACCAAACCCCAGAGTGGTGTCACATGATGGGATGACATGGATGCATGAGTGAGGAGTGAGCTGTAACAATATATAGACTATACAACAATATATCTCAGTGTTTGCGCGATGTCAAACCACTCATATTTACCTATACAACAATATATCTGTAGCGTACAGGTAAGCTAAATATTATATGACCGTCGAATAATATCTTACCTCAGTGTTTGCACGATGTCAAACCACTGAGGCAGACTGTACATAAACTATAACTACTTATAACATGGAGACTATGGGATCCAGCAGCAAGACAAGTGATTATCAGCAAAGATGTCATATTTGATGAATCTCTTCGTTCTTCACTCAATTCTGGCACTGCTGCAAAGCAGAAACCACCACAGAGGCTGATTGACATCTCTGATGACCCTCCTGCCCACCATCAAGTGCTTGTGCCTTCCTATATTCCTGCCATTGCACATGATGATGATGCTCCTCCACCTGATCCACCACCAAGTCCTGCCCCTCCACCATCCCCTCCACCACCTGCTCTAAGACAGTCAGAGCGTATTCGTATCCCACCTCAACCTTGGTGGCTAGTCCCAAATGCTGCCCAGTATCGTAATCCTCCTCCTGTTCCTCATCAGATCAGGGGGTGGTTGCTGAGAATGAAGAGGTGGTTGCTGAGAATGAGGGGATGGAACAGGCTGACTCTGCCATGACATTTCCTCAGTGCCCACTTTATGAACTTGTCTGCCTCAGTGATGCTCCAGATCTCCCAGAACCACTCACCTATAAAGAAGCCATGTCTTGAATTGATGCACCATGGTGGAAGGAAGCTTGTGGAGATGAATATCAGTCGCTGATGGACAACAATGTGTGGACTGTGATGGATCTCCCTCCTGGCAAGAAGGCCATTGGCTCCAAATGGGTATTCAAGCTGAAAAAGCTCCCTGATGGTGCCATTGACCGCTTTAAGTCCAGAGTGGTGGCCAAGGGTTATTCTCAAAAGGCAGGCATTGACTTCACCGAAACATTTGCCCCTGTTGTGAGATTCAACACCCTCAGAGTGCTCCTGGCCATCACTGCATTAGAAGATCTTGAATTAGACCAAGTTGAGTTCAAATCTGCCTACCTTAATGGCGATATTGAAGAAGAGGTCTACATGGAGCTTCCAGATGGATACAGGCAGGGAGACAAGGTTGGGAAACTGCACAAAGCTATCTATGGGACCAGGCAAGGAGGAAACAGATGGCATGCCAAGTTGGACCAGGCATTTCACCAGATGGAATTCAGCAGATCCAAGGTCGATTCCTGTCTCTACATGTACCAGCAAGGCACTATCAAAGTCTACATCCCAGTCTATGTTGATGACCAGCTCATGGCCTGTAACAGTCAAACACATCTTGACAAAATCAAGGCTGAGCTTGCAAAACACTTTAAGATGAAAGACATGGGACCTGCACAGTACATTGTTGGACTTGAAATCCACAGAGACAGAGCCAAACGGACACTTCACATCAACTAGCACAAGTATATCTTGGATGTTCTTAAGCGATTCAATATGGAGAATTGCAAACCAGTTTCCACACCTCTTGATCCAGGCTGTCCTCTCTCCAAAGACCTCTGCCCACAGTCTGAAGATGAGAGAGTGGCAATGAAGGACATCCCATATCTTGCTGCAGTTGGATGCCTGAATTACCTTGCTGTTGGGACCAGACCAGATCTTGCACATGCTGTGGGTGAACTTGGCCAGTTTAACTCAAATCCTGGTCTAGGCCATTGGAAGGCTGTCCAACATGTGCTCAAATACCTCAAAGGCACTGCAGATCTTGGATTGACCTATGGTCCTCCTAGCCCTAGTCCCCAGCCAATGCTCCAGGCCTACTGTGATGCAAATTATGCTGGGGATGAGGACAGAAGGCGGTCAACAACCGGTTATGCCTTCTTCATTGGAGGAGCTGCAGTGAGCTGGAGCAGCAAGCGACAACCAATTGTGGCCACATCCTCCTCTGATGCTGAGTACATGGCAGCCAATTTTGCAGGATGGGAGGCCATGTGGTTGAAACAGCTGCTCACTGAGCTTGGCTATCAAATCCCACAACTCACCATTTACTGTGATAGCCAGCCTGCAATTGCTGTGTCCAAGAATCCTGAACATCACTCTCAAATGAAGCACATTGATGTGATGTACCATTGGCTCAAGGAGAAAGTTGAGAAGAAATTGCTCAAGCTCCAATGTGTGCCTACAGATGAGATGGTTGCAGATGTGCTCACAAAGGGACTTGTTAAGATGAAACATGAGAAGTGTAGGACAGGCTTGGGAGTTTGCAAAAATGAAGGGAGACTTCATTGAGGGGGTGTGTTGAGATGCACTGAAGTCCCCTTTTATGTTTCCATTTATGCATGACTGGTATTTGACCAGATATGACTTGTTTTATGTATTACACCTTCGATGTTTTGAGCTGAGTTTGAATTTAGCTTACATAATAACACAGTTTTCACTATTGTGCTCCAACATGAAATTGAGCTCGAGGATCTCCCTGGTTCAAAGACAGATCAGATTGACCTCAATGAGTATCCGTGGGCCGGGAGGAGTGTGGGAGAGATAGAGAACATGGCTCCAGCGGGATGGCAAAATTCAGGTAAGGTTTATTCGTTATTTCAGCTGTGGCGGTTGTTCCAGTTCTCTGTGATGATTCAATTTTGTTTACAGATGCTGTTGAAACAATATAGATATTGAAAAGGAGATCAACGTTCATATATTGGGGAACCAGAAGTAGTATGATGGTATTCACTGGGACTTCAGGATATCGTCCTAGAATATATATAATTATGATTGTGCTGACTGATCATTTGGTGTAGATAGTTATTTGTGGTTATATTGTGATCACTGTAATTTATACAAAAGAAGTCACCGAATTTCATCTTATATAGGCTCTTTCTTAAAGTGAACAATTAGTTGGAGAATTTAACAAATACAAAAATCAGAACAAATTATTTCTCTTATGGAATAAATCAAACGTGAGCTGGAGAAATTAGAAAAGCCAAAGCTTGTTCCACATTGTTGCATATGTGTTGTAAAGTGACTTTTTTCACCCGAAGCAGGCACACAGTCACCATGTCATCCCAGATAGTTTTCCCTGTTTCGATCGTTTTCATCTCGAGGGCGACATGGAGGAGTCTACAGTCCCGTTCTGGCATGATTGACAGTGGAGTCAAATGACATGAACCTATCTGAACATGTGAAAGAGGTACAGTGGTATATCGGGAAAGAGTGGACGATATCCATGAGAAAGCAGGACCGTTGAGAAACTTATCCTGTATACTATGCGAAGTAGTTGAACGTTGAATGTGAAAGCAGGACCTGCAGAGCAGACCTATGTATTACGTCATAGTAGTATTGAAGTTGAAATAAATCAGTTCTTACGTAAATTGCGTCATGGCTACGTCGACAGAGGCACATTAATCCCAAGAGAGTATTCATCGCGCCAGGCATGTTTCGAACCCCGCCTATATCCAACAAAGTAACTTATTATGGTTAATCTTTGTTCCACTCACTATTCATTCTTTCTAAGCGCATAGCGTCTCTTGGTCGGAGCTGAGACATACATTGTTCTAGCTGCGCATCCCCTGAGCAGTTCAAGCTTCTCGCACCGCGTGATATAGCACTTTTTGCTGGGTATTTGGAGAAGGGTTGATACATGGTGAGGTTATCCTATTTTGGTTTTGAGAGAGGTTATTTTCTTGCATGATGTTAGAGATTGGAACCTATTAAGGACGCGGAAATTTCCTGCTCTTGTTATCATCTGATAAATGACCTCTATTGCGATGCTACCTCTACATATCATCCAGTGTACCACGGCAGAGATCCTGGCTTCTTTGGTAAATGTCCCTTGTTGAAATGTTGCCCCTACATATCCTCTAGTGTACCATGTCAGAGATACTGTCCTCATTGAGAAGTGACCTCCATTGCGACGCTGCCTCCACATATCTCCAGTGTCCCGCGTTAGAGATACTATCTCCGTTGTTTCCAATGATGTCCATAGCTTTCACCTAGCCATGACTGTCATAAAGCCTGCACATTCTGCGTCTATCCATCAGGCTCTCATTCTAACACACGATCCAGTCCTTCTCAACATTCACTCACTAGATGTCCTCTCAAGGGAGTAATCGTGTCCTAATCCAGCAGGAAACAGATGGGTGAGTACCCTAGACTGTTCGGTTTTGAGGAAATTTATGATCCGGACAGTTTGGCTGAACGCTATTCTTTGATTTCTGCGTTGGGTAAGCTCAGTAGTAATTTTATGTGGACCTCGTTCTGATCTCACTGTTTAAATAGCACTCTTGGTTTATGACACACTCCTCACATTCAGTTATGAGAGCAAACATATCTGGAGGAAGAAGCTGAGATTAGGATCAGTCCTGGTTATTTTGGCTCGCTATGCAGGGTTCATCTTCTTCATGGTCCTCTCAATAATTACCATTTTCGTCGCAAATATATCCATGAAGGTGAGTAGTTCTATGCCATGGAACACAAAGAATTCACGCTCATACGGGTCTAGTAAGACTCTCATGATGTTTAACACAGAATCTAATGTCAACACAGTGCATGTAATGACTTAGCTTACAGTATGAGTAGTATTTCTTTTCTACCCCTTCTTGGAGTCCAAGGTGACAATGGCTCTAATTTTCCATTCATAAATTTATTTATCTATTCTACCAGGACTTTTAATGGCACGGGCATATGCCGTCTCAAAGCTTAAGAGACTGACTGGTTTGGTGCTTGGTCTTTTATTTATTGGCGTTATTGGGTGTTTCTTGGTATGTATTGCATGCTCTCACTTTGTCATGACTAATAAAACTTGATCTGCACTGCATAGTTTTTTGCAAAAATAGACCGCTGTGCAACAACTGAGATGACCCAGAAAAAGATTAACTTGTGAGTTATGTTTATTGGATTCCTTCACATGTCTATTCACATGATTTTCAGAAGTGAAGCTTCCTTTGTTTCAATTCTGTTGTATGCTTATACATTCTCCAGTCGCCACTATTCAGGATGTGTTGCTTATCCTTTTCAACACAGTTGTCGTTGCAGTGACGCTTTCCAATTCCCTGGGACACTTGAGGGAGTTGAGAGAGTTGAGAGAATTGCACACCAAGTCCCTAACTCAGGTGATCGTTGAGCAAAGTATGTTTCTCAGTGGTCTAATACATTGTGGTTAATTATTATAAAGGTGTCCTACGATATGGGTGTCTAATATTTAATTGTTATTCCAAATCTGCATCTAATCCACAGTTAGGTTCGTGCTTACAGTAACCTAACAACAACCATCCTAAGCAAGGTATTTCTCAATAAAATCCTGCATAAAGTTGGCTGAGTAGTGATTATGACAGGTCTTGAGAGTAAATTCTTTGTTGGATATAACTGGTTCACATTAATAATTAATAAAATGTCAATAGCCTACTCTTGGATTAATTCTTAATTCTCTGCAGAACAGGTAAGAGAACTGAAATATGACTATTTGGGTGACTTGGCTGATACCTCATATAGCCTGTCTGTCATTATCATCTGTCGAATTCATGTGGACCTCCAAGAGAAGCATTGCCATCCTAATGGCACCACCCACTCTTCCCCCCATCCCATTGGCAGCTTCCATGCAGCTACACAATGGATGCATAATGCCATTATGGACGAATTCGGTGACCGGAACCTCACCGAGTCAATTGATACTGGATTCCCTTCATCGAATGAAATTCAGCTTGAGGATGTCCCCGCTTCCAATACAGATCGGATTGACCTCGATGAGTATCCATGGGCCGGGAGGAGTTTGGGAGAGATAGAGAACACGCTTCCTGCGGGATCGCAAAATTCAGGTAAGGTTTATTTATTATATCAGCTGCGGTGGGTTCATCCAATTCTTTGTGATGATTTAATGTTTTTTTTTTTCAGATGCTGTCTAAACAATATAGGATTGAAAAGGGCATCAACGTTCACATATTGGGTAACCAGGAGTAGTATGATAGTATTCACTGGGAGCTCAGGATGTCGTCCTAGAATATATATAATTATGATTGTGCCCACTGATCATTTGGTGTAGATGGTTTTTGTGATTATACTGTGATTAGTGTAATTTATACTGAAGAAGTCACCGAATTTTATCTCATGTAGGCTCTTTCTTAACGAGATCAATTGGTCCGAGAGTTCAATACATACGGAAATAAGCAAACATATGCTACATGTTTCTTATGGACTCAATCCAGCCTCAGCTGGAGTAACAAGGAGAGCCAAAGGCTTGTAATTCAACCAAGTCGTCAAGTTGTACATTGTTGTAAATGTGAGCTTTTTTCACCCGAAGCAGTAACGCCGTCACCATGTCACCCTTAGTAATAGTTTTTCGATCGTTTTCGCTTTTTTTAGCACGACGTGTACAAGTCTACATGTTGGAGTTGGCGACATGGCAGTGTGACAAACCGCGTCACCCCGGTTGAACCATTATTCGCCGATTGTAGTTTTTTGCGTAGTCGCAAAAACTATCCCTCTTTTGTTTCCCTCTTTTTGTTTGCTTATTATAGATATTCCATTGTTATGAAATAGTATATAAGTAGATACATCGCCCACTGTTTTCCCTCAGTCGTTTGACACACACAAACACTGAGGTGAGATACTTAGCTAGCTTATAGTCTTTTTATCTTGCTCACTTATCTAGTAGATACTCGTTACTAGGTAAAATATATTATAGTCGTTTGACACACACAAACACTGAGATACTCATTACTAGTCTATCTAATTTAACAGGTTATTGGGCTCCCCGCTCCCTACTTCAAATAGT
>QLPI01010930.1:0-10426 GCA_003314275.1 Chroogomphus rutilus
AGCCCTGCGGTACCACAGCTCGGATCAGGCCCCGCCACCGCGAGACGCCTCGCGAAGCAGGTAGCTCAGTTTCTGCATTGGACGCGAGCACCATGAACCGCGTCACATTCGCTGAGACACGCCATTAAGAATCACGAGCAAATTTGGTTCTTGCACTTACAGTTCGTGTCCTGGATGCCCTCCGCGGCGACCTCCAGCCCTTCGTACAGCTTCGCACAAATCCGCGAGCACACCGCCGCGTCCGTGCCCCGCGCGCCAGTCTGCGCGACCGCTTTTGCCGCGCCGGCTGTCGACGCGACGCGCACGAGCGTCGCATGCGGGAGGTTGGCAGCCAAATACGCCTTGCACTGCCCAAGTGCCTGTATCGATGCACGCCACATTCATGTTATGTTCATTAAGAGAGAAAAATGAATTACTTCACCTGTTCGTGGCTAAGAACGCGCGCCACGTCCGCCACCCTGGTCCCTGTCTTCAAAAGCAGGCAGTGCTCTACCCGCAACGTGTACTCGCCCCGCACAAACGCGCGTTCCCCTACATGCCGCTCCCGCAGCGCATCATAAGTGTCGAGGACTTGTCCGTGTGTCGAGTTCTCCCACGGCACGAACGCGAATCGTGTCACCGTCGCGTCCTCACACAATATCCTAAATGTATCTGAAAAGCAGTCAAAAAACTGAATTCTCTCACGCCTCGCGGCGCACAATCGAACCGTTGATCGTTTCCCGTGCTTGATAGATCACATCTCTGTTTTCGAATTTCTCCAGAGCGGCCTTCATGCCAAAATTAGCCAATCATTAATCCTCTTGCATGCAGACTGACTTGGTGCGAATACGTGCCCTTGGGGCCTAGGAATGCGACGACGGGGACGTTCTGGGTCATATTTGAACAGAGTTGCACAAAGAGAGTGCTCCACTCTAGAGTCTATTTCACGCTCCGACCACAGTGGCCGGTTCGCCGCAGCACAGGTGGAGCAATGCACAAATGTTCCACATCTGCAGCCATTTGTAGCCCTGCCAGAAGCGCGGCGTCAAGACTATACAAGACTGAAGGGTAGCTCAGACATGGGACACCAGGTACTTCTGTCTCCGAAAGCAGTGAGAGAGTTGGCAGGCTGCTAAGTATTCATTGCTCCACTTCACACGGAGGTGGAGCATCAAAAAGGACAGATTAGAAACAAATATTCCCTATTTATTTGACGGTATTTCAGAGCCCAGTCTCAAATACATCAAAACATGAGATCTGTTTGTTGTTGTGGGTCACTTGAGGCCATCTCCAAGACAATGACCATGGACGATTATCCAAATCCCACGGATCTTTGCCACTCAGTTTATCCGACAAAGCTACCGGCGGTCCTCGGAGGCACATTGATGCTCCTCGAGCCTCAATCTGAGCCTGAATCAAGTGTTCCTCGCGGCGCAGCACAGAATTGTGCAACTGCTTAATCCAGCTGCTGCAGGGTTGAAAGCAACCCTAGACAACCCTGAGATCTTTCATGGACCAAATGAACCTTGACCGGGATGCCTCGGATTTTTCAAAAGGCGAGGCGATAACTCAGATCCTCGTCTCCGTGGATAGGGCTGTACTCCTGAGGCTGTTACTTCTTACCATCCACCAGATTGGGAACCAAAGTTATAGTTCTATGCCACCTAAAAAAATCACACGAAATAGATAAGTCTGTACATGAAACTTGATGTAAGTTTCGGGCAAGGTGTGCCAGCGGCGTGGGCGTCTATTTCCGTGAGTGCTACATGATTACCAACTTTCCCGCCATAATGAAGTTTTTCTAACAATTTCCCCGGGACAACTACGCCATGCAGTCTGCCATGACAACCCTCGAGAACAGAAAGATATTGTGACTTGCTGTCTTTAAAGATTATCTCACGCTGTGAGTAGACTCTTCTCACACAGATCGTCTATACCTCCTTAGTCGAGGTCTGGCATTGCTTGCTCGCTATCTCCAGAATCCGAACTTGAAGTTTTGGTGCTGATGATCTTGCTCATACATTCATGATACACTGATATTGCCAGCCTCGAGTCACACGGTCAGAAAGAAAAAATACAAGCACTGTGGCTCCCTTGGAATCTGATCATTATCCTCAAAAAAATACCATATACTTGTCGTCATGACGAACTGGAATCTATCACGCCGGAGGTGTCTTGGGCCGTGAAACCTGCGGCGTGGGTCTAAAGATACTATTCTAGCTTTGACCTCGTTCTCTCGGCACATACCTCGCGCCGGGGGTGATACATGAGCCTCGAATCGCATAAGACTTGCATATACTGTACAATTTGCATCTCGGGCTATTAGCTTCAGTCTACCACCGCATTTCTTGTTGCACTCGGAATCGGAGGGCTGAAGACCTCTCTACAAGCATGCTGCTGTTCACTGTGTAGCATGTGGCCTCAATCCCTGAAATTTCCTCCGTCAACACCTTCACTCTCCCCCCAACATACTCGAACATATGTCTCTCCCTCGCCACCTCATCATCTAACCTATCCACTTCCCTCCTAGCTCTCCAACCAGCACCTATGATCAACGCCTTCTCCCCTCTATCCCATTTCAATAACTCATACCTGGCACAAGAAACCCAGCTTAGGAGCAATCCCCCTGTCTATTCACCCGCTGCCCCTGTCGTTTCTCCGTTTTTCGTCCGTTCGCGTCAAGATCTCATGTGATGTAATTTATCATTCCACATTTGTCAAACTGGTCGAAAACGACACCTCTCCGAGCTCCAGGACCAACATAAATTTACGGGATTGGATACACTGAATGGGCCGATACGGCGAGAATTTGTAACGTGACGGGGTGTACCGTTCCTTGTGCCGAATATCGGGGCAAGCCATTTGGGCGATGTCATAAGTCTCGGTATAATGTATCGCCAGGGCAGTGCGGAACAGTTTGTTATCGATCCTAATTCAAATGAACTGTGGGCTGCTGTTTGCCAACAATCGAATTTCTCCCAAGGTCACTTGATTTGCATGTTGCACATCGATTAAATCGAGCCATGTCACCTTGCGCAACTATTTTTCCTTCCCATTTGACCTATCAGCATCGCCACGCCCATCGTCATCGACCCGCTTGCCTCACTCCCCACCACCCATTCATCAAATCACACTTCGTGAATATTCACCAAGGTCGTCTTTCCGCGGACCGCGTCAGCTGACATCCCTTTGATATCTGAAAAAAAGATTAGCAGAATGAATGACAGATCTGCTGTTGAGGTGTCAGTTACTCACTAGCTGTGAACTTCCATTGAGAATCCCCTGGAGGCCCTTCACATACCCGAGCTATGTCTTTTTGTAAAATAGCTAACTGCAAATGCCCCATATGTTTAACTAGCGCGGTTCACTTCAGGGAATACCATAGATCTGTATATAGCTCAAATGTCCCCATAGACATGGATAGTAAGAGTATCCCTCCTACATTCCCCCAGAACGAAGTATTTCTGATTGATAGCCACCCACATCTCAAGGGGCATTCACGGTCAATAATTCTTAGCCCACCAAGCACAGTTTCTCCACCTGTATTTTATTGATATCATAAGCGGTGCTAGAGATCAACACTGTAACCATAAAAAGGTTGTATATCACTATACTATGGTGCCATTGTTGAAATACTAGGACAGGGCAATCAATTATTATCAACCATCTGCAAAGTATAATAAAGACACAATTTATTAACTCCAATACCTCCGATAAGTATAATTCAGTCAATCTGACAGTGCATACATTGTGAAGACAACTGCAGCAACTTTGTTAACTAATCTCTCTTGTTCCTTCTTCTTTCCCTCACTCTACTTTTAGTATACTCTTCCAATCCATGTCAGATATTGTTAACAATACCTCAATGTATTAGAAGAGATGTCCAAGGTGACTGGGGTGAGGAGTGAGTGGAATAAGTGAGCAGAGGTGGAGTGATTGTTAAGGTTGTTAGGTAGTGAACAGAATAACACCATTTAAAGATTTTTATGATGCTTAAATTTTTATGAGAAGTCTATGAGTCTAATATATTCAAGATACATTTGTAGTATATTACTACAAGTTGTCTATAATTTTACAAGGTGGATCTAACCCATGCCTATGGTAGACCCCTTCATGAACTTTGAACATGTAAGGACCATGACCCAAGATGCTATAATCTAATTTGATGCCCAAAGATGTAAAAACTAGGAATATTATATTGATGGATGTGTTCCCTAAACTGTTTTGCCCTGTTATCCTGACTGTTTAAAAGGGTCCTTAAAATGTCAGGAGGCTCTGGCAATAATAGCAAGGATATTCTGCCTGCTGAATAACAATTTCCAAATTTAGGAGAATGATTGGAAGAATGGGTAAGGTGTTCAGCCATCCAGTGCCATGCATTGCAACCAGAGCACCTGATATTCATTAAATCCAGATTGTCACCTGGTACATTATTTTTGACAACATGTTCATGCTGATGGAGCATCTTGTTGAGGAACATGCAAAGAAGGCTAAGGTACAGGCTGGAAAAGAAGAGGTGCAGGGGGAAAAGGGAATGTGTCTGATGAACTAATACAGGATGACAGATGGGATTTGGATTAGGAAGAGCAGGAGGAGGTTGAATAAATGGCCTTTGACATGGGTGACATTCATGTGTCTCTAGGTAAGGTATAGCTATAGCATGTAAATGAGCCACCCCTGCTGTAACTAAAGATATTTTATTTGGAGAATTAGCAAGTAGTGGCAGAGGTAAGGGTGGAACAGATAGATTAATATAAGTTCTTAGAATATTCAAATGTAAAATGCCTGCTGAACTTGAGAGAATATCCTTATAAATGTATAGGTCTATGTTATGACTCGGTAAGGCCAAGGGGTCAGTCAAGTCCTGCAGACTGTTCGGGATAGCTAGGCTTCAATGTGCTCGTGCATTGTGCCCTGCTGTTCCATGCGTGCCACTGATTTGGACAGAAGAGAGGCCCGTGAAGATGCCAAGAGTGTCGGCTTGAGCGAAGGACTTTAGACAGGAGAAGGGCAGACAAGGGGATGTGAACCAAGTTGATATTCAGAGTGAGGAATTATCTACATACATTTGCTACTTATATAGGTTAAGAAGCAAGATGTGGAACAGGGTGGCATAAGGAATGGAGAACAATATGTAGGAATGAATGTGTAAGCTAGGAGGATGCGTTAGTTAGGAACAAACCATGTCACCCCGTGTTGCCCCATTGTGACTGCATGGTTCCGTTGTCCACAGGTCCGCAGCAGAATATTTGCGACTGCGCAAATATCCTCTTTTGTTCTAGATTCTCATTGTTCCATGTTTCCCTTTGTTCTTTAGATAGTATAAAGTAGCTAGTGTGTTTTCACTCTACCTCAGTATCTTGAAACACAGCATTTACTGAGGTAAGAGGCTCTTTATCAGCCTTACTTGTATTCAAACTTATCTATGCGCTTGTAGGAAATACTTGTATAGGTAAAATATAACAATATCTTGCAATGCAGCATTTACTGAGGAAATACTCGTATAGTTATATATTTATAATTAGTCTTATAGGTTATTGGGCCCCGCATACATCCCACTCGCTCTCCACTGCTCTTTCCTTGACTATGTCTACTCTTACTACAACCGACATCCTTCCTTCCTCTGTCCCAAAACTCCTAGCCAACGGTCTCAACTGGACTGCATTTTCGATGCACTTCCAGGATGCTGTTGAGGCCAAAGGCCTGTGGGGGCATTTTAATGGCACCGTGACTCAGCCAGCTGTTAGCACTCCACCTACAACCGACGAGGAGGAAACCCTTACAAAATGGGTCAAAGATGAATGTACAGCAAAGGCTCTTCTTACTCACCGAATCCCTGACTCCACCCTCATACGCATACATAGCAAGGCATTGCTGAAAGATCGTTGGGACCTCATAGTAGCCAAATTCTCATCGAAAGGCACATTTGCACAGGCTGACTTGCATTCACACTTTATGGAGATGAGGTGCCCCGATAGAGGAAATGTCCATGAGTTTCTTGATGGCCTACATGTCAAAAAGGAAGAGTTAGCAACATATGGTGTGGACATTGAGGAAAAAGATTACCGGTCTACAATCATAAAATCCCTTCCCCCTCACCTCTCCGCTTTTGCATCAAACCTACTAGCTGGCACCAAGCTCTACAGTAAGACCAAGACTGTAGACCCTGACGAGCTCATCACGTTAGTAACTGAAGAATACGAGAGACATGCTGCTCACAAGTCTCGTCATCCTGGGCATGCTAGTGGAAAAGGCAAGGAGAAAGATGAAGCGATATTTGTATCTGGAAACCGAAAAGGAAAGAGATTTGAGTGAAAGGCAAAGGGGACTTGCTGGAACTGTGGAGACACCGGACACTACAAAAATAAGTGTCCCAAACCTGCTAAAGTGACAGATGACAAGAAAAGAGACTCACCTAAAGCTGGGGGCTCTGCTAATGCAGCTGTGGAATCCGATGACGAAGAAGGTGCCGCCTTCTTTGCTGATTATGACTCAGATGATGAGCTACCCCAACTGCTGATGAACTGTGAATCTGACTTGGAGGAAGACTGTGCAGGCGACTGGTTTTCTGAAGTCGGCGATGACTCAGAAAATGATCGTGAGACCGAGGAGTTGACCATTGCTGATGGGAGTGATACCTGTTCACTTGTCAGCATTGACCAGGAGGATGCGCATGCAGTATGCACAGAGGTCAACAGCGTGGCTGAAAACTTACCTCAAACCGAAGTCTATGACTCCGGATGCATAAGACATATAATGCCATACCGAGATGCAGTGACAAGTTATACCCCCATACCACCAAAATCCTTCCGAGCTGCAAACAGAAAGAATTTCAACACAGTAGGGATGGGTGAGATGAAAATCAATGTACCAAATGGAGCTATGACATCTCAGCTTAATCTAACTGAGGTTTTGTATTCACCTGATGTCAGGTATACTCTTATATCAATCAGACGGCTCGACGATGCTGGTTTCCGCGTATCATTTGCAGAAGGCAAATGTGTAATCTGGGATCGAAACGATCAGCTTGTAGGTACAGTCCTGAAAACTGGACACGGCCTCTACCGCATTTCACATGAGCAGGATATAGCAAACTCAGCCGAGGAAGTACTTACCTTGGACAAATTCCATCGCAGAATGGGTCATATTTCTCCTGAAATAGCCAAGAGATTAGTTACAAAGGGTTTTGTAAATGGAGTAAAGCTGGAAACATCACCGTCAGGGGAGCCATTCTTCTGCAAATCCTGCATATACGCGAAAGCCACACGGAAACCGCTTCCGAAGATCAGGGATGGCACAAGAGCCACCGCGTTTGGACATGAAATCCACAGTGATCTATGGGGACCAGCTCCAGTTGCCACAAAATCCGGGAAGCGTTATTATATCATGTTCACCAATGATATGACACGCTTAACGCACCTCTATCTGCTGCGCTCAAAAGACGAGGCATTTAGTGCCTACAAAGAGTATGAGAAGTGGTGTGACATGCAGCTGAATGCTTGTGTCAAAACACTCCACTTGGACAGAGGTGGTGAATATCTGGGAAAGGAATTCACAGTTTATCTGAAGTCAAAAGGAACCACACAGAAACTTACCGTGCATGACACACCCCAGCAAAATGGCATTGCTGAATGTCACAACCGCACAATTGTTAAGCGTGTATGAGCCCTGCTCTACGTGAGTGGTCTTCTGAGGTTCTTGTGGGGCAAGGCGGCTTAGCATGTTGTCTGGCTGATGAATCGTACCACGACTAAGGCTGTCGATGGCAAGACCCCACATGAAGCTGCTTTCAGAGATAAACCGAACCTTAAACATGTTCGTGAATGGGGGGAAAGAGTGTGGGTACGCACTGAAGGGGGCAACAAGCTTGGCGGTCAAGTATCTGAAGGCCGCTGGATAGGGGTTGATGAGAGGAGTAAAGGTTTCCGAATTTACTGGCAGGAAAAGAAATCTGTCACTGTGGAATACAACATCTACTTTGACAACAGCTCTGCATCAGCTTCTTGCCTCGAGGGGGAGAATTGGCAATTAATCGAGATGGAAACTAACGCACCAGTTAACAAAACCACCTCCTCCAACACACCCATACCTGCCGTCCCGTCTGTGCCCCACACCAGCAAACCACAGCCTGAATCAGATGCTGAGGCACCTGCCAAATGTCTGCAAAAGCCCAGTTAACACATCAGAGATATCCTCGAAGGGCATGGAGCGTCCTCTCACCGACCATCTGACCCTGTTATCCCAACAGGAGTTCAGATGCCCTCCATTGTAGAAAAGACTCAGGAGGTGCTGGAAGGAGAAGGAACCTCAGAATGGATGATAGTAGCCGATGAAGTCGATAGGTACGTACTTGTAGCGGAGACAAGCGAGGTCGAAGCGATCGAACCCCGATCTCTGGCAGAAGCAAGATGACGTCCCGACTGGCACCTATGGGAGACTGCCATTCATGAAGAGTTAACACTGCTTAGTGATGCCAGAACTTGGAGACTCACAAATGCCCCAAGCGGCGCAAATATCGTCAGGTCAAAATGGGTTTTCAGAGGGAAAAAGGATGCTGTGGGAAATGTAGTCAGATACAAATCCTGCCTTGTTGCGCAAGGTTTCTCACAGGTACCTGGCGTTGACTATTTTGACACCTTTGCCCCAGTCACCAAATTAGCATCAATCTGCACTGTGCTTGCAATTGCCACTGCAAATGACATGGAACTACATCAGATCGACATAAAAGGCGCATATCTAAATGGAGAACTCACTGACAAGGAGACAATATATATGTCTCAACCTCCAGGTCATCCTGCGCCAGGCTCCTCTGGGAAGGTTTGTCTCCTGCAAAAGACATTGTACAGGTTAAAACAATCTGGTCGTCAATGGTACCAGAAGCTTATGGACATAATGCTTACCAAGTTACATTTTCTTTGTTGTGATGTTGACCAGGCAGTTTTCTTTCACCAGACCCGTGGTTCAAACATCATTGTCCTGGTCCACGTAGATGATTGTATGATCACAGCATCATCGCAATCATTGGTGGTTGAGTTCAAGGCCAATATTTCAAAACATGTTGAAATAACTGACCTTGGGGAGCTTCACTGGTTGTTAGGAATAGAAATCAGGCACAACAGAGAGCAACGCACCATTCACCTTTCCCAACAATCCTACATTGAGTTCATCATTTGTCGGTACAATTTTGATGACCTCAAGCCTGCATCTACACCAATGCAACATGGGCTGATACTGTCAGCATCCTCAACACCAAAAATGATGACTGAGTGGGCCCAAATGCGTGACACGCCATACAGAGAGGCTGTCAGATCGCTCATGTACACTGCACTTGGTACATGCCCTGACATAGCTTTTGCTGTCCAGTGTCTGTCTCGATATTCAACAAAGTTCGGCCCTATGCACTGGAATGCAGTCAAAAGAGTTTTTCAATATTTAAAAGGCACTACTCAGCTATGGTTGTCATTTGGACACGCAGATGGAGGATTGATTGGCTACACAGACGTGGATGGTAGCATGGCCGAAGACCGACATGCAATCTCCGGTTATGTGTACATAATCCATGGTGGTGCTGTATCCTGGAGTGCCAAAAGGCAAAATGTCATCTCCCTATCCACAACGGAAAGCGAGTATATAGCCGCGACTCATGTGGTGAAGGAAGCCCTCTGGCTTCACTCCCTGATCAAGCAAATCTTCAACATTGAGCTATCTCCCACCACACTATTTTCCGATAATCAATCTGCAATCGCACTTGCAAAGGATCATCAGTATCACATGCAAACTAAGCATATCGACATACACTTTCACTTCATACGCTGGATTATCGAACAAGGGGCCATTTGACTCGTATACTGCCCCACTGATGACATGGTGGCCGATACGCTTACCAAGGCCCTGCCGTCAACAAAGGTCAAGCATTTTGCGGTGGAGCTTGGGCTGACTGCGGTTTGAGGGGGAGTGTAGGAATGAACACGTAAGCTAGGAGGACGCGTTAGTTAGGAACAAACCACGTCACCCCGTGTTGCCCCATTGTGACTGCACGGTTCCATTGTCCACAGGTCTGCAGCAGAATATTTGCGACTGCACAAATATTCTCTTTTGTTCTAGATTCTCATTGTTCCATGTTTCCCATTGTTCTTTAGATAGTATAAAGTAGCTAGTGTGTTTTCACTCTACCTCAGTATCTTGCAACACAGCATTTACTGAGGTAAGAGGCTCTTTATCAGCCTTACTTGTATTCAAACTTATCTATACGCTTGTAGGAAATACTCGTATAGGTAAAATATAACAGTATCTTGCAACGCAGCATTTACTGAGGAAATACTCGTATAGTTATATATTTATAATTAGTCTTACACAATAAGGTATGAAAGATCATGTGGAGGTATTTGTCAAGCCCGCAACACCGAGTACCGATTCACTCGGGAATACCGATTAACCGGCCCTCACC
>QLPI01010933.1:0-14321 GCA_003314275.1 Chroogomphus rutilus
AATGTTTGGATGGGAGAATATAGAAAGAATCCACAAACTCTTGTAGCGGATTGTGGATCAGACATCTCCTTGATCTCACAAAAAGCACTTAGTACTATGGATAATCCTCCTAGGATTAAGACTGACCAGAAGATTAACTTGGTGCAAGTTACTGGCACTTCAAAAGTTGCGGGATATGTCACTATGCCCTTATACTTTGACACAGACTTGGGCCCAGTCCATATTGAGATTGAAGCCTATGTTGTTAAAGGCATGACCACGCCAATCATCTTAGGAAATGACTTTGCAGATCAATATTCCTAATGTTCGGGAACTCTGGTAGAAAAACCAGAATTGAAAACTCAGTCAGTACTCCTCTGCAAGATGACAATGGACATGCGTTCAAAGTCAGGGTGCTTCCTGAACTAGCTTCTTTGACCTCTAAGTTTAAAGCACATAGACATCTTAAGAAGTCTAGAAAGAAGCAAAGAGCTAAAATTGCTAATACTAGGGTGAGAGCTCTTTACCCAGTGATGATTCCACCTGAATCTGCCTCTCTCATTCCAGTATCCATCCATTTTCCTGGAAACAGTAATGAAGTATTTGTTGAAAAGATACTCCACTCTAACAGAGGTCCAGAAGATTTCTATGGGATTACCAACTCCTTGGTGTCTCGTGATAATCCAAGGCTCCATGTGTGTAACTTTTCCAAACAACCCATTACTATCCATCAGGGACAGTTATTGGGCCATGCTAGAAATCCTTCTAATTGGCTGGATAGACCTGATAAAATGGGCAAGGAGCAACTTGACTCATGCAATGCATATTCTACTCTTATTAGAGCTCTTGCTCAACAAAATATGGAGGCTAGCAATACACCTGCATCAGTTGCTTCAGAAAGTGAGGGAGAAACAGTTCAAGGGGGTCCCAAAGCTCAAGAACTCCCTGAGGAAGATATTCCTGAGTCCAAGCTGTTAGAAGAACTTGATTTCTCCCCTGAGATCAGTGAATCTAATAGAAAAGCACTCCAGGAGGTTGTCCTTTCTCATAAAAAGGCATTTGGTCTAGATGGCAGACTTGGGAATTATAATGCAAAGGTTGAAATTAACTTGAGACCTGGAACTAAGGAAATTTCACTTCCACCTTATAATGCTTCCCCTGCCAAGAGAGAAATCATTGACAAACAAATGGATACTTGGCTCAGTATTGGAGTCATTGAACCATCCAAAAGCCCATGGGGTTTCCCTGCACTTATAGCTTATCATAATGGAAAACCTAGAATGTGCATAGATTATAGGAAACTCAATGAGGTCATTGTGCCTGATGAATTCCCTCTGCCCAGACAAGATGCCATTTTGCAGGCTCTTACAGGGTCACGTTGGCTTTCTACCTTGGATGCATTGGCTGGATTTACTCAGCTCATCATGTCCAATCACTACCATCCAGATCTTGTTAAATCCCTAACTTTGGAGGGTCTGAGGTTTCAGAGGTGAGAGAGATTATTCTTATTTGAGTTTCTGACTACCAAACAACTAATCTACATACATATTATATACTAAATATGTATTTCAAATATTAGTCATCATTAGTAATTGAGAACAAGGGGAACTACAATTTAGGAAGAGTTCCAGGGTCAAAAGAACAAGGGGATTGAAAATACAAAGGAGGCGAGTGAACTTTGTGACAAAGCTGCTATATGCCCTTGGACCATTCAATGTGAACAGTTGATGTTCATGATTTTGTTAAACAACATGACTCACCAATACTGCAGACATACCAAGTAGGATACTTTGGTACTGTTTGTACCGTAACTCATAGATAGCGGAGTCTGGAGTCAAGCGGCTCTTCAGCTACTTACTCCAGACTTCAGGTACTGTATACATATCTAGAAATATAGTCAGCTACTTACTCCAGACTTCAGACCTACACATCTGACAATCAGCAAACATTTACAGAGACAAAACTGCCACGTACAGTTCATAGGGTTTTTAGCAGGTTATGGGCCCTGCACCCTAGCAAATTACAAAGCAACTGTATAGCACCAACCTCGTCTTTATGTCAAGTACATGTACTGAGACCCATCCACTCGGCAATGCTGACCGAGCAACCATCCTATATCCACAACCAAGTGTCCATGCCACATGCATAACACTTGGTACACTGGTCTCGGCTCGGTACATCTACCATCTACACTCCTTGTCCTCACCCTTCGGTCCGTCTCACCTCAGGACTTCCTGTCCTTGTATTATCCTCGGCCACGACTCCATTGTTTTATAGTCGGCCACTCCCTATTGTCCTATCCTTGGTCACACTTCTATTATTCTATCCTTTATTGTTCTATGCCCGTTTGCATCCCTTTATTCTAATTTTACTTGTTGTGGACAATAACCACATGCTCTGCATACCTTGTTGTCTCACATTCCTTATTCCACATGTCGCTTCTTAACTTATATAAGTAGGACATGCATGTACATATTTCCTCATTCTGGGTATCAACTAGGCTTAGGCCCTTCTACCTTCTTCCCCTCTGTTGAGTCCTCGACTCGGGCTGGCATCATCAGCATCCTCCCGAGTATCTGTCTGTTGCAAATCGGTGGCATGCACGGCAAGTAGGGTGCAACACATGAGTGTGTTGAAGCCAACACCACTACTCTTGGCCTGCAGGACTTGGCCATTGTCTGCCCGACACCCTTCGGCAGTACCGAGGTCTGTCAGTACCCGAAGCTTGACACTTTAATCCACCACAACAAAACATGTCCAACCCAACGCCGAACTTCCCAAAACTTAAAAACAGAAACTATGCCACCTGGAAGGACCAGATGATGGCTTGGGGTCTTAAACAAGGATGGTGGAGAATAGTTAGTGGAGACATACCACGACCGTCTGACCCAGACGCATACCTGAAGTGGCTAGAGCAAGCCAACAGAGGAGCAGGAGATATATACCTGTCCATTGAGGATGACCAAAGGCACTACCTTGGTGGAGAAATCTATGACCCAAAAAAGATGTGGGAGCTGCTTAAACAAGGAAACCAGTCAAAGAAACCAGGGACACGATTTAATGCATACGACGACTTATTATCAATCAGGAAGCTAGAAAACCAAGGCCTTGAGAGCCTCATCGCATGCATTGAAGAAAAGGGCCATGCCATCCAGGATATTCACCCGGCCAATTTCACCCTTGCGGACCTTGACAAAGAGATGCTCTCTATGGCTCTGATCCGTGCCCTGCCTGAAGAATATTCTTCGTTTGTCTCTTCCCTCATGCTCATTGACAATCTCGACAAAGTTGCAATCCATGAAGCTTTCAGGAATGAGCAACTCAATCGAGAACGTCGAAGCATAGCACCCACAAATCTGATGCCTACAATGGCACTCATTACCAACACTTCAGCAAATGTCAGCTGCAACTTTTGTAGGTATAAGAATCACACACTGCCTCAGTGCAGAAAATACAGTGCAGCAAAGACTGAAGCACAAAAGCCAAGACAGGCCTGCACGACAAATGTTTCATCAAACTCGAGTACCAGTCCTGCAACTTCAACTAAGACTACAACCCCTGCGACTATAGCAGTCACCAACATACCCATAGGACCAGTCAGCGGAACCACAGTGACTGAATTTGCTGAAAAAGCAAGTCTCCTCTCCAAGACAGTTGCCATACCACAAAGCACTGACTTATGGAACCTAGACACAGGCACCACGTCTCATATGATGCCACATCGCCACTGGATCCGTGACTACAGCAAGTTTCGAGTCCCAATCTGACTTGCTGACAATACTGTCGTGTACTCGAAGGGTGTGGGAAATGTAGTGTTTAATCCAGTGATATCTGGAAGAGACGTTAGGCCTGTGGAATTTACACGTGTCTTACATATGCCTGAGTTACAGAATAATTTACTTGCTGTCTTACACTTGACATGCCAGTGTGGGATTGATGTTCATATCTCATCAACCGAGCTGACAATAACCTTCTTGCATGGAGACAAACACTTGTTTATGGGACACATCAATGAGGATAACTCAGCCTTCTTAGCAGGAACCACACAAGTGTTTACTGTCAGGATTCGGTGATGCCGAGATATCGGTTAAGTCCTGCAAACTGTTTCGGAGTAGCTAGGCTTCAACATGCTCGTGCATTGCGCCCTGCTGTTCCATGTGTGCCACTAATTTGGGTAGTGAGAGGAACCTCGTGAGGATGCCGAGGGCATCGGCTCGAGCGAAGGACTTTAGAAATAGGAAACGGACAAAGGAGTGCGAACCAATTGATATTCTGAGTGGGGAACTATCTACATACATCCCGCTACTTATATAATTAAGAAGCAAGATGTGGAACAGGGTGGCGTAAGGAATGGAGACAATAAGGTATGAAGTAACCACATGGAGGCATTGTCCACAGTGATCAGAAATAGAATAAGGAATGTAAGCGGGATTGGAATACAATCTCAACACTCCCTGCAGATCAGAATTTATGGCATCGGAGATTTGGCCACCATGGGTACAATGTCATCGAGAGAATTGTCCACAAGAAGTTGGCAACCGGGATGCACATAAATGCACGCATAAAACCTGACCCAATATATGAACCTTGCCTGGCTGGGAAGATGAATGCTCACCCTTTTGGAAACTCGTCAAGAAGATCAAAGAATGTGCTTGATCTTATACATACCGATCTGCATGGTCCTTTCAAAATGACTACCCACTCTGGGTTCCATTACTGGATTGTCTTTATCGATGACTACTCTCGGTACTGGGTGATATATTTTCTTCACACAAAAGACCAAGCCTTTAAAGCCTTGAAGTTGTACAAAGCAAAGGTTGAAACCCACTGGAACCAAAAAATAAAAGCCATGATTGATGATAAAGGGGGGGAATACATGTCAAGCAAGTTCCTTACCTTCACTGATGAATGTGGTATTGAATGTCTACACACCGTGCGCAATTGCCCTCAACAAAATGGGGCAGCAGAACGTGCAAATAGAACTATTGAGGACCATACCACAGCAATGCTCTATGAAGCTGGGCTGCCACCATCGTTCCTTGGAGAAGCAGCAAATGCATATGTGACTGTGCAAAACAAATGCCCAACGAATGCACTGCCAGGCAAAACCCCTTATGAACTATGGCACAAGTGAAAGCCCGATGTCGCAAATCTCAGGGTATGGGGGTGTGCTGCCTATATACACATCCAAAAGGACAAGCGAACAGGAATTAGCTCACATATGGAAAAATGTGTGTTTATTGGCTATCCAGATGGCTTCAAAGAATGGAAGTTCTATAATCCTGCCACTAGACAAATCATCATTAGCAAGCAAGCTGAATTCGACGAAAGATACTTCCCTGGACTGAAACTCACCTGGAACCAACCGAAGGTGAATCCTTCATCCCTGCTGGTTGAGTCAAAATACCAGGCCCCAGTAGAAAAGTCCTGGACCTAGATAACAATGAAATGGAACCAGATAGTCTAGAGGTGACAACAAATGCACCTCTACTAATGCCTCTAACTCCTAACACACTTGAAGACTCACCGTTCCACCTAGAAACACCGTCAGAAACTGAACCACCATTGGAGGCAATATCCCCAGTCCCAACCGATGTAATAGTATCACAACCAAGGTCACCAGAATCATTGTTAGAATGACGAGCTGCAAATCCACGGAGAAATGTGGGCATACCACCGAGAGAGTGGTGGAGGGCATGGGAACCAGCACAGATAAAGAACAAACATCAACTAGGTGAAGAACAAGAGGGTAGAACTCAAGAACCTGGAGCAGCATTATCAACACGGTACATAGACCCTCAGACCTTCAAAGAAGCGATGAGGCATCCTGATGGACCGCAATGGCAGGAAGCTACAAATGAGGAGATGAACTTTCACCTTGAGAATTGCACATGGGACTATGTTGAACTCCCCAAGGATGCAAAAGCAATTGACTCTAAATGGGTATTTCACCTCAAACACCAATCAGATGGGTCGATCAAGCGTAGGAGAAGTTGGGTTGTCACCAAAGGGTTTACTCAGCGGCCAGGTTTTGAGTATACTGAGGATGCAACTTTCTCACCCGTATACCGCCCAGCATCACTCAGGTTGATCCTCGCATTAGCGGCCAAGAAAAACCTACACCTCAGGTCCATCGACATCTCACATGCCTTCCTGCTTGGAAAAGAACTTGAAGAGGTCATATACATGAGACAACCAGAGGGATACCATCAGGGAAGTAAGAATATAGTCTGCCATCTTCACAAACCGCTCTATGGCCTAAAGCAATCAGCAAAGAACTGGAATGCTTGACTACATGAAGTCCTGACCACCATGAACTTTTTGCACTGTGAAGCAGACCAGGCGGTATACATCTACACTCAAGGAGACACCAAGATCATTGCCCCAGTCTTTGTTGATGATATGACACTTGCAGGTACCTCCCTGGCAGAGAATGATAAGATAGCCAATGAGCTCAAGTCCCACTTCAAGCTGCGTGATCTCAGTCCTACCGAATTCCTCCTTGGGATCCACATCTCTCATGATAGGTCAAAACAAACAGTGTTGCTCTCACAATGACAATATATTATCAATATACTGGACCGATTTGGGATGTCAGATAGAAAGCCAGTATCTACACCAATGAATCCCAGCGTATCAATCACCTCTGACATGTGTCCCAAAACCGAAAATGAACTTGAGGAAATGAAAACCATTCCCTATCTGGTCGCAGTTGGCTCTCTCATGTACCTTGCAACTACTACTCGCCCTGACATCACATATGTGGTAGGAGTCCTAGGGTGTTTCAACCACAACCCAGGTCAACAGCACTGGGTTGCTGTCAAACACCTGCTACGGTACCTAAAAGGGAGCATGGACTACAAGTTAGCCTATGGACCAGAAAACAAAGGAAATGAACTGTTCCAGACTTACACTGATGCTGACCATGGTGGAAATAAGGACAACGAGCTGTTGACAGGTGGCTACGTTACATGTGTTGGAGGTGGTGCAGTTGACTGGAGGAGCCGGTTACAACCATTTGTGACCCTATCATCCACCGAAGTGGAATTTGTGGCGGCTGTTGAGGCAGGAAAGGCTGTCATATGGACGCATAATATCCTACAAGAATTTGGTTACCCGGTTGACCAAACATCTACACTGTTCATCAACAATCAATCTGCACTTACTGTATCAAAGAACCCAGAACACCACGGGCGTATGAAGCATCTGGACCTCAAATACTTCTGGCTCAGAGACCAAGTTGAAGCAAAAGCAATCACACCGATCTATATCCCCACACCCGATCAACTCGCCGATATCCTAACAAAACCACTGCCACACGTAGCAATTGAGAAGTTTAGAGCACAGCTGGGAATCAAGTTGTGAAACCACAGAATTACTTCGTCAGGGGGGTGTGTTAAACAACATGACTCACCAATACTGCAGACACACCGAGTAGGATACTTTGGTACTGTTTGCACCGTAACTCATATATAGCGGAGTCTGGAGTCAAGCGGCTCTTCAGCTACTTACTCCGGACTTCAGACCCGCACATCTGACAATCAGCGAACATTCGCTGAGACAAAAATGCCATGTACAATTCATAGGGTTTTTAGCAGATTTATCATGGTCTGGAAAGACTCTACATAGGACCATGTTGACAACATTTCTTTCATTAAAACTTATGAAAATCATTTAACTGTAGAGTAGGGTGTTATGATATCAACTTAATTGGGAAATATTTTCAGAATCGAACACGTCTGTTGTGGTCTTCGTCACCCTCGATGGCAGATAGGTACAATACAACCAGGGTTGCTTCGAATACGCGGGTTCCACGGTACGCGCAAAAGTACTGATCAGAAGTTATTCATAACTTGGTGTGTGCTTTGAATGCCCCTTTCAGGCATATGGATAAGATCTCTGTACATGTCAGAAACAGATAATTGCTGCTGTTCTAGAATTGTGTGTGTGTGAGTGAGACTCAACTAGACTACTTCAAAGCACTCGGCGCTTATGATGTACTTATTGAGCGCGAATATGTTTGGAGATTGTTTTAAAAGAGCTATCATGGATGTGTCCGGTACCTTGGAGACAGGAAGTATAATTATAAACCTCCTTCACTTTGAGAAGATGGATGCATCTTCGGATCTTGTCTCTTGTCGCAGAAGAGTCCCAACGCTAGTTTCTCAGCAGGCGGTCTTGGTTAAAGTTGACTATAAATTATTGATTCTAAATATAGGACAGTATGGGGAGGAAAAGTGGAAATTTGTGATTAAATTTTGATAATAAATACATGTTTGTTATATACTAGATTTGTCTATGCACGGCCCTACTCAAAGGCGCGTGCATTGCATCATCAGTGACGCGTGTCACTGGTGACACGTTTGGAATAGACGCGAGTGGAAATGTACGCACATGCGTATATACGCAATGTGAGTCCGCTACGCACATGTTGCGGTGCATGAGGGTCGGGGCTGGAGATGCTGAGTGAGGGCAAGTGAGGGAGGATGGTAGGAGGTACGAGGGATGGCCCTTTGGTTTCAACACGCCCCTTCAGACCCTGCCAACTCCATGCATTGAGGATTTGACGGGGTCTGGGAATATATGGCAGTATGATGAGGAGGCCTTTTTAAATGTGGTTTACGCCCCTTTAAATGTAGTGTGCTTACACCCCTTCAAGTAAGATGTGCGCCCCTTTAAGCGTGTGTATGCACGCCCCTTGAATGTGTGTGTGTGCGCCCCTTTAAGCGTGGCGTACGCCCCTTTAAATGTAGTGTGCGCCCCTTGAACGCATGTGTGTTCGACACGGGGAAGTGGGGCGACGACGGTTTCGTTTGAGGTGCGCGAGTTGGATGGGTACGGTGAGTGTGTCTCGCAGTGAACGGATGTGAGACGGCGGCCGTGTCTGCCAATATGGGTGACGCGTGAAACAATGTTGGCGTCGCGTCCCTATGTGTGCGCGACTGCATCACGTGACGCATATCCGGATGTTGCGTCCCATCCGCCATCGTCTCGTTCGATGGCGGTGACGGCGAATTGCTGAAGCTATGGCTGAGGATTCTCTGGTCGTACGACGAAGGTGAGCTCTCGATGCGTTTGAACTTGGCATGGATGTTCTCCGGGTCCGCGAACGACTTCCTCGACATTACGCTATTTTTCGTGGCCTGCGCCGGATCTGCGACAGTTTGTCTCGACGGTTCCTCGTCGGTGGGTTCGTTTAATGGCTGGTACGTTATCTCCCTTGTCTCTTTTGAATCCTCACTGACATTGCCTTCAGCTTCCTCTATCGAACCTCCTTTGATCTCTCCTGTTTGCGCTGATGCGATGACCGGCGTCCCCTCGTTTTCGTCATGCGCCGCGTCGTCTTGCACGCTCACCCGGTCTGTGTCCAACGCCCTCGTTTCGTCTTTCGCCTGGTCTCGCGCCGATGGATCGATCGGCGGCGTCGCGACGGTCTGTGTTCCATGGGACATCGCTGACGGTGCGATGATGGGCGTCCCCTTGATTTTCATGGGATGTACGACAGGCGGACTCAACGGATCGCCGTCCGCTGCACGCGACATATCGCGATACGTCTGCGGCGGCTCTTTGCCCGTTACGGTGAGCTCTGTCGTTTGCATGAGGCGCTCGGTTCTGGCTAACTCGACTGGTGGCCCGTTCTTTGTAGCGCGCGATGGTTCGTGTTCGACGGCACGCGACGTCTCATGCGTCGTTCGTCTCAATTCTAGGCATGCTACTTGCGAACCCTCGTGGTTCGATGCTACGTGGCTTCGTTTACGTTGCGCTCTCTTGGCTCGCATGCTGTCTGCTGTCGCCTCATGGGTCGTGGCCAGCGATGCGGCGGCGTTTCCGATGGACCTCACGATTCGTGTGGGACGTACGGCCAGATAACTCGACGGCCCGACTCCTGCGATATGTGGCGACTCGTTCTTCGTGGAATGCGATGGTACGTGACTCGTTTCCCTTCTGTTGGCGGTTCCGGCTGACTCGTGTGCTTTTGCCTGCAATGCTGCTTCTCCTGGTATCTCATGATGTTTGACATGTATCGTTATGTCTACGGTCCGTGGCACCTTATGCTCCGTTTGCGTCAATGCAGCAGTGACAGCCTCGATGTCCACGGTGCACGATGGTCTCGCACGTTCAATACGTGTCGAGTCGGTGACGGTGCGCCATCTCTTGTATATCGCTGGTTCTGTTCGCGCTGTCTGCACGATCGTGGCTCCCGTTGATAGTGTCGCTGGTGTCGTTCTTGTCACTTGCGCGATCGCGGCTTGGGTTGTGGTTGCGCTTAGCTCGTTTGGTGACGGGTAAGTCGCCCCTCTCTTCTCTTTCACGTCTTCACCGACTCTTTTTTCCATCTCCTCCATAAAACTTCCTTCTTCCTCCTCGTTTTCTTCCCTTTCTTTCTTCTCCATTTCCGCTCTCTCTTTTTCCTCCTCTTCCTCCATCTGCTCTATCCACTTCCGCTCGTGGTCTGCCCACTCCTCCTCTGTTCTTTCGGCTGTTCTCTTCTGCTCTGGTAAACTCGTTGGCTCCCATATGACTCTTTTCGGTTCCGATACGACTGGGCTCGTTGATACGGCTGCGTAACGTTGTTCTGGCGGCGGGATAATGGTACGTGGGTAGTGTCTTTCGTGTGGGTGTGCCGCTAATGTTGTAAACGAGTAAGCTTGTCCTTCCATTGAACTCTGTGCGAAAGCTGACCCATTCTTTGATAGTGTGATGCCATCATTTGTGTATGCTATTGTTGCATTCCCGCTCAACATGAATGGTACTGACAGGGTATTCCATTTCCGATTTGGCGTGTACTCAACATTCTGGAGGGTGATCTTCGTATCTGGTATTCCGGTGAGTTTGTCTGATATGATGATGATTTTCACTGTGCCTGATATATGATCCCTGTCAATAGAGGTGAACAATTCCAGATCTTTGCATGTATGACTGTGGCTTGCTGAATTGATTAACCAGGTGTACCGCTTGGCTTCGGTTGTGTGGGTTCCAGAGATATTTGTGGAGTAGTTAGACATAGTTAGGTTGGCAGTAATACACCTTGTGGAGTGTGAGGTTGTATGGAATATAATGATTTTTATTTTTATTTTTTATTTGATCTATGTGAAAACATTCCCTAGTGTGAAAATAGAAATCAAGTAAAATATAGTTAACAATAACTGGTTTGAACTTAGAGAGATTATGAGACTTTTAATCTCTTAAGTCCAAGCTAGTTCTTGTTGACTATATTTTACTTGATTTCTATTTTCACACTAGGGAGATTGTTTCATAGATCAAACAAATAAAAATTAAAAATTAAAAATCATTATATTCCAATTCAACCTCACACCCCTACAAGGCATACTACTACTACCTAAATACCGACCTAGCCATGCCCAGCTACTTCAGAAACAGCCCCCAAGCCCCCATAGCCAAAACCTACACCTGGTTAACCGACTCAACAACCCACAGTCACACTTGTAAAGACCTGGAGTTATTTACCTCCATTGACAGCAACCTCACGCTCGGCACTGTGAGGATCACCCTAACATCTGATGAGCACAGTGAAATACCAGATGCCAGATTGACACTTACCAATGTCAAGTACAGGCCGGATGGGAAAGCGAACATGCTGTCAATACCGAATATGATGAAAAGGGGCGCAGAGCTGACATACACAAGAGACAGTGTCACACTATCAAAGGGTGGATCAGCATTCGCACGAGGATCTATGGAAGGATTCACTTACTCGTTCACCGCCGTATACACATGCCCAGCCGCACAAAGCCCAGTCGTATCGAAGACAAAGAACTTACCAAAGGAGAAGAAAGTGGAAAGAACAGAGGAGGAATGGGCAGACCACGAGCGGAAGTGGACAGAGCAGTTCGAGGAAGAAGAAAGATTGGAAAAGCAGGGATTGGAAGCGGAAAAGATAGAAACAGACAGAAGCATCAAAAAAGGGGTGGACGAGAGGAAGCAGAACACGTACCCGCTGCCAGAGAAGCATACGGACGTAGAGGCGGAGACCGACGACACAACACGAGATCCAGGCACAGACATTTTCCCTGTGAAGCCTGACACACCACCAGAATGCCCGACGAGAAGGCTGGACGAAGATACCGCGCTTACCCAGAATCGGGGCTCAGACACCGGCATAGCGAGAGAAGCCCCAAAACCACATTACACTGTCGTACACATGAGCCCAGCGGCACGGGAACCAAAGAGCGTACCCGAGCAGGAGAGAGAGAGATGGGAGACCGGAGTGGAACAGCAGAAGAGAGAAGAAGAGAGAGCGGAAATGGAGAAGAAAGAAAGGGAAGAAAATGAGGAGGAAGAAGGAAGTTTTATGGAGGAGATGGAAAAAAGCGTCAGCGATGCCTCGAAAGAAGGGAGGAATACCACTCACTGGCGACCAAACGAACCTACGAACGAAGTCGCAGTAGGCCCACCTGCAAGGCCGATGGATACCATGAGTATAGAAGTCGCCGGGTCGCCGGAAACGACACATCAGACGGCAGTAGGCCGTATGACGATTTCGAGATCTATGTGAACCGCGACAGAGAACACAGGATCGAAAGAGAAGGCCATACGAGAGGGGACGCCGATCGCCATATCGACGCTAGGAGCGCAGAAGAGACACGAGACCGCGGGAGAGGCTACGAGAGAGAAGGCAGGAGGCAACAGGAGATCAGGAGATCGGGCGAGTCAGGAGATGTCGCGCAATGCAGAGAGTGTGCCGTTGAGAGAGCCACTCATACACTGCGATATGTCACGAGCAGCAGATGGCAAGCCATTGAGGCCTCCAGAGATGATCCACATAAATGACACATATGTCGAAACCGATCCACCAGCACGGGACCGGATTACAGACCATATACACATCGAGTGCGCCGGATCGCTACACATCATCGATGATACGCCGCTGAGGCTACAGAGCATAGAAATGCCACACGGGTTCGAGCGATCCGATCACATGTTGCTAAGACACGCGGAGGCCAGCAGTCACAAGGCGCTGCCAATCGTACCACCAGTCGAGTTAGCCGGAACCCAATACTACACGCGAACGATAGAACTTACCGTAACGGGCAAAGGGCCGCTACAGACGTATCGCGACACATCGCGCGCAGCAGACGGCGATCCGTTGGGGCCGCCGGTCATACATCCCATGCAAAAAGGGAAGCCGTTGGTCACCGTGCAGATACAAATGAGGGACGAGGGGCCGTGTATCGTCGAGTCGACACAAACAGAGCATGGATCACCGCGTGCCGCGAACAATGACGCGATCGATGACAGGATCGACAAGATGGTCGTGGATTTCGCCACAATGCCAGCAACAATGTATAAACTAGCGCAAAAGAGGCACACCGAAGGGAGTTTGATGAGAGGGACGAGGAAAACAGTCAGCGAGGAGTCGAGGAAAAATGGCGACATGACTTACCAGTCATTAAACGGACCCACCGATGAGGAACCGTGGAGACAGGTCGTCACAGATCCAGCACAGGCCACGAAAAATAGCGTAATGTCGAGGAAGTCGTTCGCGGACCCGGAGAACATCCGTGTCGAGCTCAAACGCATCGAGAGCCCACTTTTGCCGTATGGCCAGAGAATCCCCAGACATAGCCTCAGCAATTCGCCGTCACCGCCATCGAGAGAGACGATGGCGGATGCGGATATGCGTCACGTGACGCAGTCACGCACACATAGGGACGCGACGCCAAGATTGTTTCACGCGTCACCCACATTGGCAGACACGGCCGCCGTCTCACATCCGTTCGCTGCGAGCCACACTCACCGTACCCCCCATTCAACTCGCGCAGCTCAAACGAAACCGTCATCGCCCCACATCCCCGTGTCGAACACACGCGTTCAAGGGGCGCACACTACATTTAAAGGGGCTTACATCACGCTTAAAGGGGCGGGCGTATGCACACTACATTTAAAGGGGCGCACGCCACGTTTAAAAGGGAAGTACATCATGCTTAAAGGGGCGCACGACAATCACACTCTTCACGCGCCAATCTCGGTGGCTCACACATCAGGCCTCCTCATCATACTGCCATACATTCCCAGACCCCGTCAAATCCTCGTTGCTCGGAGTTGGCAGGGTCTGAAGGGGCGTGTTGGAACCAAGGAGGCATCCCTCAAATATCCTACCATTCTCTCTCACTCCCTCTCACTCAATCACTATATCCACCGCGTACGCAGAATACATGTCACACGTATATCGAGTCACATGGGTACCACACTCGAGTCACATGCGCGTCGTTATTGAGGCGTCAATGCTAACGCGTCTCTGGGAAGGGACGTGCGTAGATAGATTTACTATAAGGTAGAAGACAAACGGTTTCCGCTATAGTCACGTGACTCAAGCGTGA
>QLPI01010935.1:0-18036 GCA_003314275.1 Chroogomphus rutilus
TGTTGATTTGGGATTTGGCTCAGTCCAATGAACTAAGGCAGATGTGGCTTGCCTTCAATCTATTTGTGTTGCACCCTCCTACCCCCACTGTCACTGGATTTTGGAGTTTCTTCAGGAGTAGTGATTGGCATGGGTATTGGAAACTCACATGGGAAGCTGGTAGGGGTAGCATGGGTATGGGCCAGGGTCAGGATTGGCTTTGCAGAGGTTCAGAATAGGGCTTGGCTTCAGCTTATGTGCTCACCTTTCAAATCTCATCGTATCCCTAACTTCAGACAGAGGTTTGGAGTGGAGTGAGGTTGTGGAAAACTTTGAGTAGAAGCTCAGAGACTGAGCAAGGATTGCCTTGGTTGAAGTCTAAGTCAATTATCAGACTACCAAACTATGTGTATTACATACTAGTATGTATTTCAAATTCCAGTAGAGATTAGCGACCAAGAACAAGGGGAATTACAAATGGGGAGAAGATCTCCAGTCAAAAGAACAAGGGAACAAAAGAACAAGGGGCCAAGCAAACTTTGTGACCAAGCTGCTGCAGGATCTAAATGGGATCTTGATGCGCTTCCATTTCAGGAAAGGGGTGAGTGGAGTTGAGTCATCCAGTGAGATAAGGGAATGAAAATCAAAAGGTGTTTAGTGATAAAGGTTAGATGAAGTTGTGACTAGTGAATGGCAGGCATGGTGTCTGGTCAGAGGGCTGAGGATTGGTGGCAGAGGTTGTATATGTTGGAGTGCAAAAGTGAAAACTGTGTTATTATGTCATCTAAATTCAAACTCAGATCAAAACATTGAAGATGTAATATATAAAACAAGTCATATCTGGTCAAATACCAGCTATATCCACTGGAAACATGAAAGGGAACTTCAGTATATCTCAACACACCCCCTCAATGAAGTCTCTCTTTATTTCTGAAAACTCCCAAGCCTGTCCTACACTTCTCATGTTTCATCTTAACAAGTCCCTTTGTGAGAACATCTGGAACATCTCATCTGTAGGCACAAATTGGAGCTTGAGCAATTTCTTCTCGACTTTCTCCCTGAGCCAATGGTACATTACATCAATGTACTTCATTTGAGAGTGATGTTCAGGTTTCTTGGACACAGCAATTGCAAGCTGGCTGTCACAGTAATTGGTGAGTTGTAGGATATGATAGCCAAGCTCAGTGAGCAGCTGTTTTAACCACATGGTCTCCCATCCTGTAAGATTGGCTGCTATGTATTCAGTATCAGAGGAGGATGTGGCCACAGTTGGTTGTTGCCTGCTGCCCCAGCTCACTGCAGCTCCACCAATGAAGAAGGCATAACTGGTCATTGACCACCTTCTGTTCTCATCCCCAGCATAATTTGCATCACAGTAGGCCTGGAGTATTGGCTGGAGACTAGGGCTAGGAAAACCATAGGTCAATCCAAGATCTGCAGTACCTTTAAGGTATTTAAGCATATGTTGGACAGCCTTCCAATGGCCTAGACCAGGATTTGAGTTAAACTGGCCAAGTTTACCCACAGCATGTGCAAGATCTAGTCTGGTCCGAACAGCAAGGTAATTCAGGCATCCAACTATAGCAAGATATGGGATGTCCTTCATTGCCACTCTCTTATCTTCAGACTGTGGGAAGAGGTCTTTTAATAGATGACAGCCTGAATCAAGAGGTGTGATAACTGGTTTGCAATTCTCCATATTGAATTGCTTGAGAACATCCAAGATATACTTGTGCTGGTTGATGTAAAGTGTCCATTTGGCTCTGTCTCTGTGGAGATCAAGTCCAACAATATACCATGCAGGTTCCATGTCTTTCATCTTACAGTGTTTTGCAAGTTCAGCCTTGATTTTGTTAAGATGTGTTCAACTGTTACAGGCTATGAGCTGGTCGTCAACATAGACTGGGATGTAGACTTTGATAGTGCCTTGCTGGTAGATGTAGAGACAGGAATTGACTTTTGATCTGCTGAATTCCATCTGGTGAAATGCCTGGTCTAACTTGGCATGCTATCTGTTTCCTCCTTGCCTGGTCCCATAGATAGCTTTGTGCAGTTTCCCAACCTTATCTCCCTGTCTGTATCCATCTGGAAGTTCCATGTAGACCTCTTCTTCAATATCACCATTAAGGTAGGCAGATTTGAAGTCAACTTGGTCTAATTCCAGATCTCCTAATGCAGTGATGGCCAGGAGCACTCTGAGGCTGGAATCTCACAACAGGGGCAAATATTTCTGTGAAGTCAATGGCTGCCTTTTGAGAATAACCCTTGCCCACCACTCTGGACTTAAAGTGGTCAATGGCACCATCAGGAAGCTTTTTCAGCTTGAAAACCCATTTGGAGCCAATGGCCTTCTTTCCAGGAGGGAGATCCATCACAGTCCACACATTGTTGTCCATCTGTCAAGTACATGTACCGAGTGTCTGGTGAATTGGCAGTACTGACCGAGCAGTCAGTCTATGTCCATACACAAGTGACCAAGCCACATGAAAGTCACTTGGTATGCCAGTCTCAGCTTGGCACATCCACTATCCACATTCCTCATCCCCATCCCTCATCCACATTGCCTCATTCACCATCCATTAATCCCACCCTGTCTGCTCCTTACTCCTCGACCCATCTTACCTCAGGACATCTGACCATTGTTTTATCCTCAGCCATAACCCCATTGTTTTATAGTCAGGCACTCCCTATTGTCCTATCCTTGACCACATTCCTATTATTCTATTTTCATTGTTCTACTCCCGTTTACATTCCTCCATTCTATTTTTGCTCATTGTGGACAATACCCCCACATGCTCTGCATACCTTATTGTCCCACATTCCTTATTCCACATGTTGCTTCTTAACCTATATAAGTAGGACATGCATGTACATACTTCCTCATTCTGGGTATTGACTAGGCTTAGGCCCCTTTACCTTCCCTTCCTCTGTTAAGTCCTCTACTCAGGCCAACTGTTAGATCCACATATCAGGCACTTAGCTAGATACTTCTGGAAGGGTTTCCATGAAGGAAGTAGAGACTCCATTGGCAAAGGGATTTAGAGATCGCAGATTCACAGATGGAGATAGAAAGGCAGAATATGGGAAGTGCTGGGGACTTAGAGTTGTTCATGGTATTAGGTCGTACAACTAGTCATTTGAGTGTTTGAGGTCAAAGGGACTTGGCGTCAACTTATGTTCGATTGTCTGTCTCTAATTTTGGAAAGTCAGAAAGTTTACTGGAACTGAATCAGAAACTATGACACAGATTAAGTCGATATTTGTACTGGCAAATAGTCCAGTCGACTGGTGGTTTATATACATATAGTCAATCCTTGTACTATCTATTGCCAAGTAAGGACAAGGGAAAGAGAAATACAAGAAGACAATGGAGAGGTGAAAAACAAGAGGATGAGGTACGTGACAATCTTATGGTTCACTTTGTTTGTGCGTGGAACCTTGGTTTTTGGAATCGCAGAAGGGAGTTGGGGTTGGGGACTACAGATTGTTGAAGGGAGCCATGGAAAGGTGTTTGGGGAATGGGCTTTGTAGATCACTATGGTCAGAATTCCCCAGGAATAGCAATGACTGGATGATTAGATTAGTCCGAGTTGTGGTTCATATCCCCCCATTAGGGCTGAGCCCTCGAGGTCCTATGCTTGCTGGAGCAGTGATTAAGGTGGACATGATTGTGAGAGCTGTATGGGCATCTTCTGGGTATGTTTAGTGGTTCATTAAGTGCCGGTGTATGTTACCTATAAGAAGGGAGGTCTTCAGGGCTGGAAGGCCTTCCCCCAATAGAGGACATGAATCTGCAACCAATGGAAAGTTCAAGAGCCTTTTCCTGTTTCCCCCTTAATGAGGTGGGAGAGTTGCTGGTGGTATCTTGGGTGGACCTAGAGAGGGCCATGCAACACCTGAGGGCTGTTGAGGATGAGCTGGCAGTCCTGTAGGCTCACGCTGTCAGAAATGGTGCTCCCTTTGGTGAGTAAGCTCTTTCAGGTAACCCTCCTTCTTGTTAACCTCTTTCTTTTTTCATAGAGCCAGGTCAAGTTCCCATCCCACAACCACCTGGGAGTATCTCTTGTGGTTGCTCTGAGTTGGAGCCCTTCCTTAATGACCTTGAGTCTCAGATGTTGGCTCAGCGATCCTGGCATCTGGGGCTTATGGCTGTGTCCGCGGGGGTTCCTGGCAGTCTGTTGGCAGAGCCAGGGGGTTTGGACGCCTTTGATCGGAATTCGGCATTTATTGCTCTTCTGGACCAGGTTCAGGAGGATTCGGGTCATTTTTTGAACACTTTTGAGGCAGCCAGGGGTCCCCTGGATATCTTGGCGTCAATGATGGAAAATTGTTTGGAGGAGATGGGGCGAATCGTGCGTCTTTTGGCCCTTATGTCATCGGTAGTCAAGGGTCGGGTGGAGCCCGAGCTGGGTGTGCCACCAGTGGGGGTTGTGGGTCATAATAATAACAAAGTGTCTGAGGATCCTGTCTTCTAGTATGCATCTAGATTGAGTAATTAAGTGATTTTATTGTTCAATAATTTATGGTGTCCAGCTGGTAGGGTTTTCACAGGCCTGGCTTGAGTAGGTACATGTAGTGGAAGTTGGAAACTACCTCCATTACATAGGCTATCTCTGTTGCGGGGAGCCAGGAGGGTTCCTCCTCCATTCCTTCGTAACTGGCCCACCTAACTAGGTATCAGAGCTGGCAGCCATGGCATCGGTCGATCTTCGAATCTAGGATTTCTGCTATTTCATACTCAGGTTCTCCGTCAATTTCTATTGGTGGTTGAGGGGGCACTGTGTGGCCAGAGAAGGTGTTGTGAGTAGATGGTTCCAGCATAGAGACATGGAAGATGGGGTGGATTGATCGCATGTTCCTCAGGAGGCAGAGGGTGTAGGACACCAGTCCTACCTGGGCTATGACCTCGTAAGGGCCTAGGTATTTTTTGAATAGTTTCTAGGATGGTCTTGTGGTCCAGATATTGTCCAATTTGAGGAAGACTCTGTCTCCGATCTTGATTTCTGGGGCTTGGGTGTGGTGTCAATCTGCAGAGGTGGCATATTGTTGCTGGGCAGCAGCTATGTTTTTGTAGAGCTCCTGGTGTAGTTCATCCAGGTTTACCACAAAGTCATGTGCCCTAGAGGAGGCTAGGTCTCTCTTGGGGTGGAAGGTGATATCTGGGTGGTATCCCTTGTTGGCGAAGAAAGGAGAGATCCTGGTCGTGGCATTGGGAGTGTTGTTGTAAGCGAACTCTGCAATTGGGAGGAGATCCCCCCAGTTGTCCTACTGGTAATTGCAGTAGACCTGGGGGTACTGTTCCAAGGTTTGGTTTATCCATTTGGTCTGTACGTCACCCTCTGGGTGGTAACCGGAGGTGAAGTGCAGTTTCATATCTAGGGCCTTTCCCAGGGACCTAAAGAAGGAGGATACAAACTCTGTTCCATGGTCCAAAGTGACATGTGATGGGACCCCATGTTTGGAGAATATGTGGAGTACAAACAACTTGGCTAGGATGGAAGCCATAATGGTGTCATAGGTAGGGATGAAGATGGACTGTTTGGTGAGGCAGTCCACAATAACGAGGATGGAGTTGAAACTGGTCGATGGGGGTAGTTTTTCCATGAAGTTTATTGAGATGGAGTTCCATGGGCATGTGGGGACTGGTAGTTGTTTTAAGAGGCCGTACGGTCGGTGTCTTTGTGATTTAGTGCACATGCAGGTTGTGCAGGATTTGATATAGGATTTGATGGTTTTTTAGAGCTTGGGCCAGATGTATTCTCTTCTAATGAGGTCTAGTGTCTGGTTCTGTCTGAAGTGTCCAGAAATGGGGTGGTCATGTTTGTTCTGTAGGACTCGTAGGCAAAGGTTCCCACTATCGGGAATGTAGATGCATTGTTAAGTAGGAGGAGACCATCTGGTATGGTTGATCATTTTCTGTCAGGGTTGTCAAACTTCTCTGATGTTTCCACATCGCTCCAGGTTGCTATGTGGATGTTGATATGAAGCAGTTCTATGTCCATCATCGTGGCTGTCTAGAGTGTGGGGAAGTACAGTGATGTGGCCTGCAGGGATGAGACTAGTTTCTCCATAGTAAATACAGGTCAGAGGTTGTGGGGGTTGATTGTGGCATAGTTGCTTCCCCCTTCTCTTGGGTAGATGTCCCATCATCTAGTTAGTGCATCTGGTTTGACCCCAAGGCACCCAGGGCAGAAGTGGATGGTCATGTTGAACTGTGAGAGGTATTCCAACCATCGGACCTGCCAGCAGGTGAGGTGCTTGGTTGTTGAGAAGTATTCTAGGTTTTTATGATCTGTGACTATGTCTATAGGGTTGGGGGAGCCTTCCAGATAGTGCTGCCAGGTCTTAAACACTTCATAGATTGTGAGTAGCTCTTTGTCGTGTATGTCATAGTTTAGTTCCGGGGGTGTGAATGTTCGGGAGTGGAAGGCGATCGGATGTATGTCATTGTCCGTGGGGGGAATTGTGGATAGGATGGCTCCAAGGGTGTAGTCGGAGGTATCTGTCTCAATGATGAGTCAGGAACCAGGGATTCATTGGCTCAGCACCAGAGCCATCGTGAAGGCTTTTTTGAGGGTTTCAAAGGATGTCTTGCAGTTTTCAGTGAAGTTCCATGGTGTGTCCTTCCGTGTCAAATGGGTTAGTGGGACCATGATGTTGGAGTAGTTGAAGATGAAGTGTCTGTAGAAGTTTGCAAATCCAAGGAAGGACTGGACACCCTTAACTTTGCGCAGTTTGGGACAGTCCTAGATCACTTTAATCTTGTCACTGGCCATGGTGAGGCTGTTCAGAGACAAGATGTACCCTAAGTATTCCATGGTATCGGCATGAAATTGGCACTTGTCTGCGCAGGTGTAGAGGTGATTTTTTTGGAGTCATTTCAGGACTTTGTGTACATGTTTTCTGTGTTCTTTGAAGTTGTTAGAGTATATCAGGATGTTGTCCAGGTAGACCAGTACCAATATGTTGAGGAGGTCAGAGAAGATGTCATTCATGAGGTGCTGGAAGGTGGCCGGGGAGTTACTCAGTCTGAAAGGCATAACACACCATTTGAAGGATCTGTATCGGGTGCAGAATGCGGTTTTCCATTTGTTGCCTTCTCGGATGCAGACAAGGTGGTAGGCATGTCGTAGATTTATTTTTGTGAAGATCTTGGCCTTGTGGGGACTGTCAAGTAGGTTGGAAATGTGAGGCAGTGGGTACCGGTCCTTCTTTGTGATTTTGTTGAGTCCTCTGAAATCGACACATAGTCGGAGGGAACCATCCTTTTTTCAGGTGAATAGGACGGGTGTTCTACCTGGTGACCGGGATGGGCAAATGAAATCCATGGACACATGCTCATCTATGAATTCTCACAGTGATTTTAGTTCACTTTTGGATAGGGAGTAGATCGGGCCAAAAGGGGGTGAGGTTCCTTTGTCAAGTTCTATTCCCAGGTCGTAGGGACAGTGCAGGGCCAGGGTATTGGCATATTTTTTGCTGAAAACATCCTTGAACTCATGGTATTTGTCCGGGACATTGGTTAGGTCTATGGGGCCATCTTTGTTCTTATCCAGGTCAGAAAGGAGAAGCTGGAAGGTCTGGGTACCTTCTATCTTTGAGATGCAGGCGAATGCTGCCGCATTGACTAGTGTAACTTTAGGTATGACGAGCGGTTTTTTTGGAGGGTTGGATGAGTGTCGAGTGGAGACTGCGGGCTCAGGTGGTTTCATGGAGTTGGGTGGGGATGGAGTTCTGAATGATATACTACCCAATGCCCAGTCAATCGATGGATTGAAGTGGGTGAGCCAGTTGTGTCCTAGGACTGCCGAGCAACTCCCGAACACCTTTCCACGGCTCCCTTCAATAATCTGTGGTCCCTGACCCCGACTCCCTTCTGTGATTCCAAAAACCAAGGTTCCACACACAAACAAAGTGAACCATAAGATCATCGTGTACCTTGTCCCCTTGTATTTCTCTTTCCCTTGTCCTTACTTGGCAATAGATAGTATAAGGATTGACTACATGTATATCAACCACCAGTCAACTTGACTATTTGCCAGTATGAATATCAACTTAATCTGCATCATAGTTTCCAATTCAGTTCTGGTAAACTTTCTGACTTTCTGAAATTAGGGACAGACGATCAAGGAGGGTGCAACATAAGTTGAAGCCAAGTCCCTTCAACCTCAAACACTCAAATGACTAGTTGTACAACCTAATACTGCGAATAACTCTAAGTCCCTGGCACTTCCTGTCTTCTGCCTTTCCGTCTCCATCCATGAATCTGTGATCTCTAAATCCCTTTGCCAATGGAGTCTCAACTTCCTTCACAGAAACCCTTTGGAAGTCTCTGGAAACCCTTCTGGAAGTATCTAGCTAAGCACCTGACATGCGGATCTAACAGTATATTTGTACTCACACTCCTGATCATCATGAGAGACAAGACTCGGGCCCGAGTCCTATGGACAATCACCAGACCTTTCCATTGTGCACCCATACCTCAGAACCCACCACCCACTGGTTCCAACCTCTCTACACCTCAGAACCCCCCTGAACACCCAGGTAATGCAACAAGCCTTGCCAGAGCTATCACCATGCTGCCAAACAACCTCACCACCTCCAGGAAAGTGACTTCTCCCACAAAGGTCCGGAATCCAGATCCCTTTGATGGATCTGACCCAAGGAAACTACAAACTTTCCTCATACAGTGCAACCTAATCTTCCAAGATTGCCCTGATGCCTTTAAATCCGATAGCACCAAGGTAACCTACACATTGTCATACCTGACCAGAATCACCCTGGACTGGTTTGAACCAGCCGTCACCACCCACGATGAGCCTTCCTGGCTCCATGACTATAATGAATTTATCTCCAAGCTAAAAACCAATGCAGAAGGCAAGGCTGAAGCAGACCTTGAAAAACTCTGCATGCATGACAACCAGCGCATCACAAACTACATTATCGACTTCAACCAACTCACCACCCACACTCACTGGGACAACTCTGCTCTTTGCTACCAGTTTTACAAGGGACTTCCCGGAAGAATCAAAGACGAAATATCCAGAGTAGGAAAACCACTTTCCCTACTACAACTTCACCTCCTATCTTGGTCCATCAATGCTCAACACTGGGAACGGAAATCAGAAATCACCAGGGAACCCACTCAAGCATCAGACGACCGACACTTGTCTAAGCTCAGTAAAGATGGAAAGCTTACTTTGCAGGAATGACAGCATTGCCTCAAACAGGACCTTTGCCTTTTTTGTGGCAAGATGGGTCACATAGCCAAGGAATGCCCCAAACCCTCTTCCACAGCTGCCAAGGGATGAGCCGCTTCAACTGCAAGGAAAACTGAGAAGGCCCCAACACCAACCATAGGACACATCAAAGCCATCAACGCCCCAACGGAGCTTAGCCTCAATGTGTCCACCCTCTCAAGCCCAAATTGGCTAACTATCTAGCTGACCTCCAATTCCCTGCTAGGCCACAGCCTGAGCACCCTCATTGGCTCAGGGTCAACACACTGCTTTCTCGATTTAGAACTGGTATCCAGACACAACCTCTAGCACTATGACATCACACCAATTCCGCTGAGACTCTTCAATACGTCCTCTAACTCCTCAATATGAAAGACCGTCGAGCTTCCATTACAAAAGAAATCTACATCCGGTGTTACAATAAGACTTATTGTTTGATGAGAAAGGCAAGAGGTCTGAGGTCCGAGGTGGTCATGCCTGCTGAGGCTCAGAGGTGATGGGGTAGACTTAGACTTGGTTTGGGGCAATCCTCCTTGTAGTGCCCTAGGTCAGATGTCTGAGGTGTCAGGGTTATATCAGGGATATAACAGTTAGGGAATGGCACGGGTTACCCACAGGTCAAATGTGGGTGACCCACACCCAACCCATGGGGAACATGAACCTATCAACCCATGGGTTTTTTCCCTTAGGTGGACGGGTGTTGGGTGTGTGCCGTACCCGCACATGCCGACACGAATATACTGTATGTGCACATGACATATGACACAAATGTGCCACATGCCTGCATGTCATATGCATGCACATATGGCATGTTGGTGTTGGTGCATACACATATGGCATGTTGGTGTTGGTGCATATGCATATGGCACGTTGGTGTCGGCATGTGTGCCTATGGTGCGTTTGTGTTGGCATGTGCATGTCATATGTGTGTGTGTGGGGTGCGTGTGTGTCATACACATGCGCAGGCATGTGTACTTAGTTGAGGTGGCAGGTTGGGCCCAGGTCACGGGTGCTCTCAGCTTAACCCGCACCCAAACCCAAGGGCACCCAACCCAGTGGCCTGTGTGGGTTAGCCCAACCCATGCTATTCCCTAATAACAGTGCCCCCCTGTTAGGACTGAGCCTCAAGGTCCTAGCACTTAATGCTAATGGAAGTTACCATGGGAAGATTATGTGATTAGGTGTTGAAAAAAAGGTATAAAGGGGGGACCCTTTTCATGGTAGTTTAGCCATTGGCCTTGGAGAGGCTCGAGAAGGTCTGAGTTGAGAAAAAGCGGAAGGCTGAGGAGGAGGCTAAGGAGGAGGCCAAGAAAAAGGCCAAGGAGGAGGCCAAAAGGTTGGCCAAGGAGGCAGCTGAAAAGCTGGCCAAGGAGGCAGCCAAAAAATTGGCCAAAGGAGGTAATGGAGAAGAAGTGGGTAATGGATGAGGAGGCTGAAAAATTCTGAAGAGAGACCCTGAAGAAGGCCTCAAAAAAGGCAACTCAGAAAGGGGGCAGCTGGGCCCCAAAAACTGCCTTGGAGTTGTCAACTATAGAGGGGGACATGCCTGAACAAGCGGGTCCATCTGGGGTCAGGACTTGGGGACTAACTCCAGACCTGGGAGAGGGAGGCTTGGGCATGACTGAGCAAGACAAGGAGCACACCCATATGCTCAATGAACAACAAGTGGTCTGAAAAGCTCGGACTCAGAAGGTGCTAGAAAATGACCAGCTAAGGAGGGCCAGGGTGGATGGTTCCGAGGTGGGTCTTAGGCCATTTGAGCCTAGTCGAAGGATGCTGATGAGCCTTTGTCCAGACCTGTACTAACAAGTGTCCAAAGGTGGGATTTGGACAGGGACAGGCAACTTGGAGCCTTGGAGGTGCAGACACAGACTGTGTCTGCTGAGGTGATATTTGTGTATGGCTTGACTATCCAAAAGCCACTTCCTGCATGACCTGTCATAACCAGAGGGTGAAGTGTGACTCAAATGAGGGTGAAAATGAAGAAGGAGACAAGGGCAAAAAGAGGGGTAGGGGGGTCTTGGAGGATGGTATGGGTCCACTGCCAAAGAAGAGGAGGCTGGAGGTAGTAGTCGAGGGGACCTCTTGGGGTTCAGATGCCCCTGGGGTTACTCTCTTGAGAGAGGTGGTCGAAGAGTTGTGGGCTTTCTGGGAGAGAGTGACTTCAGAGCTGCGAGCGTTAAGATGGGAGGTCTGGGATACTGGGGACAAAAACAAGAGGATTGCTGATGCCTTGGAGCACATGAACCAGCTCTGAATCATTGAGCAGGCTCAGTGGTTCAACTGGTCTCAGAACTCAGACAATTGGTGGGGGGATACACTGAGGGACACTTGGAAGGGAAAGGAGAAGGAGAAGGAGAAGGAGAAGGAGGATGAAGGGGGTCTGAAAGAAGATGGTGAGCTGGACTTGGATGATGCACTGGGGTCACCAGAGTAGATAGATGAATTTTTTTTTAAACCCCAAGTCAAGTGAAAATGTCAAGTTAAAACTGAGGTGAACCATTCAAGACCAAGAAAATCTAGGACATTACTAAGGGGCCTGGTTTGTCAGGGTATGCTTGGTGGAAGGTACTGGAGTGGGCACCTATGTCTCCTTCTGTCAAGTTTCAAGTCAAGAATCTCAGAGATCTCATATGCAGGTTCCCTGTTGATGATGATTGGGAGTTGGGGTGGGAGTATGCGTTTGGGGAAGGTGTTTGGAGTGGATGGTTCAAGCATGGAGACATAGAAGATGGGGTGAATGGCTCTCATGCTGTTGGGGAGTCGTAGGGTGAAGAAAACAGTTCCTACTTGTGCAATGATTTCAAAGGGACCTAGAAACTTTTTAGAGGGTCTCATAGTTTGGATGTTCTCAGACTTAACGAAGACTTTGTCTCCAACTTTGAAATATGGAGGGACCACTCGACGTCGATCTGCAGATGCCAAGTATTGGGTTGAGCTTTGGATATGGTCTTTTGGAGTTGCTGGTGAAGGTCATCTAAGTCAACTACAAAGTTGTGTGCTCGGGAGGAGGCAAGGTCAAGTTTGGGGTGTAAGGTGATATTCGGATGATAGCCTTTGTTGGCATAGAAGGGAGAGATTCCCATCGTTGCATTTGGAGCATTGTTGTATGTGAATTAGGTGATGGGCAGTAGTTTGGACCAATTGTTTTGCTGGTAGTTGCAATATACTTGGAGGTATTATTCAAGGGTTTGATTCATGCATTCAGTTTGTCCATCCCCTTCAGGGTGATATCCTGAGGTGAAGTGAAGCTGCATGTCCAGAGCTTTGCCGAGGGATTGGAAGAACGAGGAGACAATTGTAGTTACTAATAATAAAAGAAAAGAGATATTCTCATGGCTGGTAGTCTTGTGACTCTCTCATCACCCACTTCTGGACTCTCCTTTTCCCCCAGCTCTACTGCATCTCTTGAACACACCCCTGCCATGAGGAACAGCATCCTCTCCATCTGGTGGTGACTCCTGAGGACCTCCTCTAACAGCTCCACCATTCTCCCAACCGATGGCTCGGCCTATGGTACTTCTACCACAGGTGTCCTCCCACTTGGCTTGATGGTACAAGCCCACCTCAGCCTCTTTCTCAGCAGCTCTTTCACCTCCTCATCTTCCTCCTCCTCTTCCCCATTGTCCTCTGACCCCTCTTCAATTTCCACCCCCGTCTCCTCATTGGAATCTTGGATGACAAACTGACTTGTTGCCCTTGAGGCCCAAGGGGCAGCAAGATTGCACTTCACTTTGCGCTTGTTGCATTTCTAGCAGCCCCAGGACACTACACTTGTGGTTCTGTTTCTTGCACTCCTTGCATGGTGGATGAACAGTTGGAGGCCACCTTTCAGGGGTCTCCTTGTGCTATTTAAAAAGAAATCAATAAAAAATCGCACCAAAAGACACTACCACTCACCTTGGCCCCTCTCAGCCACTCACTCCTTCCTCTTCCTTTTGTCCCAGGCCCCGTGCTAGGCCCTGCTTCTGTGCTCCTACCCCTCTTGTGTATAGGAACCTTTGGGACTCCCAAGACTTTGAGAGCCCCCACAACCTCCACACCCTGGACTTTGGGGATTTCATCCTGCATTCCCACATCTAGGGAAAGCTCCTCCCTGCCTGTCTCCACGGGGACCTGATCTCCTTTCTGTTTGGCCATTTTGGCCCATTGACTTTTGGCCTCTTGGCCACCCTCCACCCACTGTTTGTCGATTGCCTAAGCAACTATGTCAGACTCCCATCTGTCTTCTGCAGCTTTCACTACCTCCATCTTGACTGACTTGCCGTTTTCCTTGGCAGGTCACTTCTCCTCGGCCATCTGGGAAGCAGCAACCATTTCTGCTGCCTTCTCATCCACCACCTCTTTTGCAGCTGCCTGTACTGCCTCTTTGTCAACCTTGCACTTTGCCTCAGCCATCCTCTTTATCTCAGCCACTCTGGCTGCAGCCTCCTCATCCTGTTTCTTCTTGGCAGCTTCATTGGCTGGGCATGACTCTACCGCCTCCTTGTCTGCCTTCTTCAGAGCCTCAGCAGCCTCTTGTGCTACCTGCTCTGCCTTTTCCTTCTCCTCTCGCTTGCTCTGACAGGTGATCCGGTTCACCTTGAATTATTGCTTTTCATCATCAGTCTTGGCACCCTTTTTTGATTTTTTTTTGATTCCTTGATAGAAGGCGATTGATGTGGTTGATGGGAAGCCTGGGAATTTCCCAAACAATCCATGATGTCACATTGGTGCCCAGAACTCTATTTTAAAACTCTGCCCACCGGCTTCATAGGTTCAGCCACTAGGGGGGAGATACTGTCAAGTACACGTACCGAGTGTCCAGTAACTCAGCATTGCCAACTGAGCATCCAGTCTATGTCTACATGCACGTGACGAAGCTGCATGTAAGTCACCTGGTATGCTGGTCTTGGCTTGGCACATTCACTATCCACATTCCTTGTTTCCATCCCTCATCCACTCCCTCCTCATTCATCATCAATTAATCCCACCTGTCCACTCCTCTCCTGAACCCGTTCTACTTTGGGACATTCTGTCCTTGTTTTATCCTCGGCCATGACCCTATTGTTTTATAGTCAGTTACTTCCTATTGTCTTATTCTTGGCCACATTCCTATTATCTTATTTTCATTGTTCTATTTTCGCTTACATCCTCCTGTCAAGTATACATACCGAGTGTCCGGTAATTTGACAGTGCTGACTGAGCAGTTAGACTATGCCCATGCACAAGTGTCCAAACCACATGCAAGTCACTTGGTACGCCGGTCTCAGCTCAGCACATCCACCATCTACATTCCCCATCCCTACCCCTCATCCACTCTACCTCATTCACCATCCATTAATGCTATCCCATCCGTTCCTTATTCCTTGACCTGCCTCACCTTGGGACATCCTGTCCTTGTTTTGTCCTCAGCCACAACCCTATTATTTTATAGTCGGTCACTCCCTAGTGTCTTATTCTTGGCCACGTTCCTATTATTCTACTTTCATTGTTCTATTCCCGTCTACATTCCTCCATTCTATTTTTACTCATTGTGGACAATACCCCCACATGCTCTACATACCTTATTGTCCCACATTCCTTATTCCACATGTCACTTCTTAACCTATATAAGTAGGACATGCATGTACATACTCCCTGATTCTGGGTATCAACTAGGCTTAGGTCCACAACCTTCCCTTTCCCCTATAAAGTCTTCTACTCAGGCCGGCACCTTTGGCACCCCCGAGTATCCCTTCTGTTCCAAATTGGTGGCATGCATGGAAAGTAGAGTGCAACGCATGAGTATGTTGAAGCCAAAGCCACTACCTCTTGCTTGCAGGACTTGGCCACTCCACATCCATATCTTTGGCACTTCCGAAGCTTGACACCTCCATTCTATTCTTGATCATTGTGGACAATATCCCCACATGCTCTGCATACCTTATTGTTCTTCATTCCTTATTCCACATCCCACCTCTTAACCTATATAGGTAGCACACGAATGTACATACCTCCTCATTCTGGGTATCGACTAGGCTTAGGCCCCTTTACCTTCCCTTCCTCTGTTCAGTCCTCTACTTTGCCCGACATCTTTGGCACTCTCTCGAGTATCCCTTCTGTTCCAAATTGGTGGCACGTACAGAAAGTAGGGCACAACACACGAGTATGTTGAAGCCAAAGCTACTACTTTCAGCCTGCAGGACTTGGCTGCTCTCTACCAGCATCTTTGGCATTACTGAAGCCTGACAGAAATGAACAACTTTGGCAGTGGTTATCAGAGAATTTTTTTGACAATCTAAAGTATTTTACTCCTCAGTGACTGTCAACCACTGTAATATTTATTTGAATATACCTAAAGTATTTTACTACAAAGAAAATAGAAGAAAATGAGCTTTTAAATTACATCAAATGTTACAATCAGGCTCACCTCCTCAGTGACTGTCAACCACTGAGGAGGAGCACATATGTGGGTGGTGTTTCACCCATATATAGGCTTGAGCTGACCCCTAAATGCTAGCTTGGTGAGGGGCCAAGTTACTGGTCTCTTCCCAGAGAGCCAGCCATTGTAAGGGCAACCCTCTTACAGCCCCGAGGTATATCTCAGAGGCGAGCTAAGCAGGGGGAATCCAAAGAGTTTTAATTGTTTTACTACTGCCTAAATACATATGGAGTCCTCACCTAAGCAGGGGGAATCCAAAGAGGAAAGTCTAAGGATCCCGCTGCTGGTGAGCCCCTTTTATACCCTTTATGTGGGTGGTCTGTACACTAGTTACAAATCAATACATCGGAGTTTTTAGAGCCAACTTCCTGGTACTAAGTCCGAGGCTTGGACGTTCACTCCGGGTTTCTAGTCATCATGCTTCAAGATCGTTCCCGTCTCCACTCGATGGTTTCTGGATGTTTTAGCCTTGGAGTTGATCGGAGTTTGAAGTGGTACTTCGGACTTGGATCAGGCTTCGGAGAAGGTCGTCCCCTGACATCACCCCCCCTTCTAGAGTGTTGCGTCCTCGTGGCACGGAATAATAGGGATTCAAAGGCCATTGTTTGGATTCTTTGAGGTGCTCCTGGGTGTTGTAGGTAGAACTCTTGAATTTTAGTGGGCGCATTCATGTCCTCTTCCTTCACCCATGTATTTTCCTCATATCCATACCCCTGCCATTTGACTAAGAAGTAGAGCCCTCCTCGCATCAAGCGACTATCCAACACTTTTTCTACCTTATAATGTTCCTCTCCTTCTATTAGTTCCGGTGGTGGAGGTGGTTCGGACTTCCGCCCTTGGATCGGATCTTCGGGGGCTGGAAGGAGTTTGACCACATTAAAGACAGGGTGGAGACGAGATAGGGACTGTGGGAGTCGGAGTCTATAGGCATGTCTTCCCACTTTTTGTTGAATGGTGTAAGGTCCTAAGTATCGGTGGCTCAGTTTCTGCTAGGGTCGCTTTGTTTGGATGTCTGAGGCATCCAGGTACACTCGGTCTCCTGCTTGGTACTCTGGTGCTGGAGTTCGGCGTTGGTTGTAATATCGTGCCATATCGTCTTTTGCTTTTGCCAGTGCCGACTTTGCTTCCTCTAGCGACTGCTTCATTTGCTCTTTGAACTCATTTACCATCTCCGTTTGTGACCTTGGCTGTTGTGGTTCAAAGCCCATCCGCGGGTGTCGTCCCATGTCTAACATGAAGGGAGTTTGTTGCGTGGCAGAGTGTACATGGTTATTGTACTAGAATTCAGCCATTGGTAAGAGCTCGTCCCAGTCATCCTGTCATTCGTTGACAAAGACTCGGAGGTATTGCTCTAACTCTTGGTTGACACGTTCCATCTGTCCATCTCCTTGTGGGTGGTAGGCTGTGTTGCTGCGAGCTTGATACCCAGGAGGCGATAGAGTTCGCGGGTGAACTCCGAGACAAACTGAGGACCTCAGTCCGAGACCACTTGTTTTGGAAGTCCATGTAATTTCCATACGTGTGTCAGATAGAGTCGTGCGGCTCCTAATGCCATGATAGTAGTGTTTGTGGGGAGGAAGTGTGCCCTTTTGCTCACTGAGTCGACTATGTTCATAGGGAAATGCACGGGTCAGGCCAACCCGCACAGGTCACCGGGTCGGGTGTCCTTGGGTGTGGGTGCGGGTCAAGCCGCGAGCACCCGTGACCCGGGCCCAACCCGGGGTGTCAACTCCGACACGAACGCAACTTACGCGTACGCACACGCGCCGACACGAACGCGACGCCCCGAACGCGACGAAAGCGCCGTACGCACACGCGACACCACGAACGCGACGAACCCGCCGTACGCGCTGTATGCGCCGTACGCGCCGCACGCGTGCGGGTGCGGCGCGCACCCGACACCCGTCAACCCATGGGTTGACGGGTTCGGGTTTCCCATGGGTCGGGTGCGGGTCACCCACATTTGACCCATGGGTGACCCGTGCCGTTCCCTATATGTTCATGACTGCATTGTGTCCATGGGCATCTGGCAGTTCTACTATGAAGTCTATGCTGATAATGTCCCACCGAGCTTTGGGGATGGGGAGTGGTTCTAATTCTCCCATCGGAGGCTGCCTCCGGATTTTTGTCCGTATGCATGAGTCACAGGTTTTCACATACTGTCCCACATATCGTGACATCTGGGGCCACCAGTAGTCCCTGGATATTAGTTCCAGTGTTTTCCATCTTCCCGCATGCCCAGCTATTCGCGTGTCATGGTGCTGGGAAACGATACATCTCCGAAGGTCTGGATCATTTGGAACGTAGATCTTCCCTCAGAATTGGAGGAGGCTGTCCTGTTCCATCCATTCAGCGGATCGTACCGATTTGGCGTGTCCTCATCAGAGTTCTATGATAGCCTTGGCTACTGGATCT
>QLPI01010942.1:0-13676 GCA_003314275.1 Chroogomphus rutilus
CAAGCCACACAACGCCAGAGGTTGGTGGCAAAATTCGGTTTCGAATTCACCTAGTTTTTTGTCTTGTTTTGTTTTTTGTGGAGGGACCGTTAGACGACCCCACACCCGACACCACACTACATCACGGCTAAAGACGGCAAGGTTGAGAGGTATCCGATGGATTCCAACCCGTCCAGCTCGTGCAAGGAGACAGGACTGGAATTGAATCGTTAAAAGATGCCAGACACCGCCCTAGGTTAGCAAGATCTCGCGAAGTTGAGAGTGCCGAGTTGGGGTTCGACTCGATGGTGCGATGTATTGTGTGCTGTATGCAGTGTGTGAGTTTGTTGCGCTGGCAACTAGGACACTGACGATGTGGACTCGAAATATATACAGGATACCATTGAGAGATCATGTGCTCAAGTACTCCCTCTGTCCTCACCGCATCCGAACTGTCTTCTCAGGAGTGTTTTGGTGTTGGTAAATATCACAGTGTTGTCAGACAATGGTGAAATTACAGAGATAGATTCAATCTGCAAACGAAAAACGAGGTCGATTACGATGGCGAGCATTCGATGTACGAGCAGACGAGCGAATCGCAACGGAGCAGCGATGACGACTACGATGGAAAGACGACGGTGGGACAACCTTGATCAGTTGATTGTTTTGAAGCAAGGAGTTTAAACCAGGAGTTGTAAGCGTCGTAACGCGTAATTGCTGGTCGAACCGCGGAGAAGATACCGGTTAGAGGTGATGATGGTACCAACGAGAATTTGAGGTCTGGCGGGTGGGCGGATAACCACGACCTCACAGTGGGTGTTCAGTGCTGGCGGGTAGCATCAAAAATAATCGCCATACTTCAGGAATCCCATCCCCGCCAACACATGACCCTCCTGCCCTGCACCACTGCCTTCCGCCACTCCACCCCTAACCCCCGAGCCGCCCCTCTGCCCCTAGCAGTACAATTGTGGCGCAGCGGCTGCTCATCTGCCCCAGAGCTCTCGGGCAGTCCTTGCGCCTTGGGCCTGCGTGAGGAGTTGGATGCGCAGGAGCACGGAAACACGTTGAAGGCCATTCCAGGGCCGCTCAGGTAAGGCTGGGCCCGCTGAGGTGAGGATTAGACCTGCTGAATGGAGGAGATCTCGAATGTGCAGTCAGTCACGCTTGTACGTCATCGATCGTCGACTTCGGAGATAAAGGGGCCAGCGGCACCGATAGGAAGTTGTAGGTAAGATATAGAGAAATCCCTATTTGAACATGAGCATAGCGTTACTACGGTGAAAATCGAGAAACGATTACACCGCATGTGAATGAAGAGCGAGGCCATCTCGCATTTCAGTCGAAATGGAACCGGCATTCTCGGGATACCATATGACGTCATCCAGCCATTGGGGATTGGGGTCGAATGAGGCACGGAATCTGGTCGTAAACTCTGGTACTCCTGATTCCCGAATATTTGGACCATCATTGTTTGAAAAAACGTACACGGCGGGATTTGTCATCCCATGATGTGCTTCGGAGTCCGATTGGAAGTGGGACCATTCATGAAATGGCACACTGGGACAGTCCGCGAGTGTCAGACTAATGTCATATTGGCACCATATTCCGGTGACTATCTCACGGTGTTGGTCAAAACTCGTTTCGGCGCTTACAAGGATACTAACCTAGTTTCAGTTGATGAGGTGGAATAGAGAGGCCATGACGGTCGATCATGAAGCGCGCGTGGTCACGCAGCCAATTCCACGCATGTGTTTCATCCAAATTATGGTATCCTAAAGAACGATCGATGAACATTGACGCAGGGATACCAGGAGAGACGAATCTGCGATGAGTGGTTAACAAGAGAGACACAAAAGTAGAAATGGACTTGCCTGCGCCGTTGGAAAGTCTGACCTGCTTGGCTAAATATAGCTTCTCCCCAGATGTTCTTGGGGTATCTACTGTCATAGTAATTCCTGTTATAATTCCAGGACAGTGATCCAGCTTGTCCTTGCATGTGGTCATGAACATTGTCGACGACGACAAATTGATCATTTTGGTCAACATAGCCAAGTCACCCAAACCGAGCCCAGGACTGGCATCACTAAAACTGAATGGCATGTAATGCACATCCTCCGCTAGCCAGCCTTGCTCAAAAAATGCAGCCCCCACCATAGGAAGCGTGATTTCATCAAATCGACATCTAAGGATGTCCACGAGGTCCTCAGTACGGTGCGTCCACGATGAGGAGCCAAGCATGAGCGTTCCCATCCAGGTGACGGGGTTGGGGTCGTATCGGTTCCATCTGTGCCTATATACGGATAATTTTATACCAGGAATGTACGATATCTTCGAATACTGACCTTGGAAAGGTAAATTCCATTTGAAATTTTATATGTTCAACAGACTACCGTCATCCATGAGCATGACTGGGATCATCTATCGGCAAATATGGCAACTTACGATTGGGTCGTTGTCTCCACCTGACAATTCACCGCCATATATCAGTTTCCACTGGGGTCGATCATGTCCTCCCTGCACAGTAACGCAAAGGCCGTCGCCCTAGAGATTGTCAGCGAGGTTCAATTCAGAAAATGTATTCTTTACCATTCCAACAACAGGGAACACAAATCCTCCTGACAGTTGAAACTCTGCCAATGCCTAGTCATCGACAATACTATAAATAATTATATGAACGACTGAGTGTGTCATACCAGAACTGATGTCCGCTGGTCCAACAGGTGTGTCAATACCAATACAACCTCATAAATGCCATCACAAACCATGTCATAGAGTCCATATATAAACTCCACGGGGTTTGATGATAGCGTGCGTCTGACCCAATTCCTCATACTCTCAAAATTTTCGCCTGGCATGTGATATACCTCAAACGGCATGCTGCATGCGAGTCTGCTCGCTCCAATGAGCTGCAATATTGAAGGATCCCTGCAATAAAGTGATTAGCATTTGTTACAATTAATCTCCAACCACAACTCACATGATATCTTTGCGCAAAGAGATGTCTCGTTCAAACTACGACACGATTAAAAATGACGAAGAGTCTGGAACCAAAGAGTGACTTACATGGGTTGTCTTGAATTGGGAAGGCGACCCGTGAAACGTTTTGACCAGAACTATTTGGCCATCAGGTTGTTTCACTTTATGCAGCTTTACTATAACAAAATTTGTTTCGTCAGAGTAATAGATACGCTGTTGATTAATTATCTGCAGGAGGTTGACATCCTTCCGCATGTAAGTGAGTATCTAAGATCTGGCATCAACACACTGCTTTTCCAAGAAAACTCCAATGTTACATGCATCAGGATCATCCAAGGGACCTGAGGACATGGGTATTGGCTGACTATTCATGCCTTCAAGGTGCATGTGCTGTCAGAGGGAATCACTGGCTGGAATAAAGATAATCTCACCTATATGTATATTCACATTTCCCATGGCGGCATCTGCAACAGACAATGGGACCTGTTTCAGCACCTTGTATATGCCAAATTGTTCAACATGCAGGTTTACAGATTTGGTTCTCTTGCATTTTGAAGTTTATTAACGACGAAGATGGAGATTGTCCTTCTGAAATAATGGGAAGGTGTACAAGGACAGAAAATTAAGGATACCAGATGGGGCATACCTGGATGTATGTCACAACTTTTGCCCCTTGTTTTCTGGTTTTGAGGTTTGCTAATGGTACTGCCGCTGTTCTGCTGCAGCCGTAATATGCGTTTGAAAATTGTGAGGATAGGACGAGAGCTATGGTGTAAAAATATCCCGGCGGACATCAAGAGTATAGCAATAAGAATTATTAATCTTTCATGGAGGAATACACGGGAAGCGAAAAAAGCACGTACCCAGCATTCGATTCATTAGCATTCGAACTTATCTGGTTCCTGTGCATGATCGAGGGTGCATTCAATGGCCCACTCATGAGCGTTGAGGCTTGTGTAGCGGTGGTAGGGATTATTTGGTTGGGAAGATAGGTCGTGTTGGAACGAGGGGCGGAAGGAGCGGGAAAGGGGAGAGGAGGATAGCGGTAGAGCGGGAGAAGAAGAGGCCGGAAACAGGAACGGGCGGATGGGACGGCCGAGGAACATGGAGAAAAGAAATCCGAAAACACAAGGACATTAGTAATGAAGCATAGACAGAACAACCGATACGACTTACGCAACATTACGGCTCGAAACGAAGTGATGACAACATTGGACACGATACGTGCGCGCGCAGCAGGGACGGAAGGGACATAGGAACAAGGCTAGAGGGCGAGATGCGAAGGAAGAGAGCAGAGTCAGCAGAGAGAAAGATTACGGTGGGTAAAGAGATGGACTTACACCATAGAAAACGACACATGGCCGCACCGGAACGTATATACGCGGTATCTGAAGAGAGGGAATGACGAGATATGAACTAATTCCGATCGAGGCAGGATCCAGGGCAGACACTCACCGAGGACGATGAAGATTGTGCGGTACAGCATAGTTCAGTACGAGGACGTGGTCGATGACGTGGAAGGGGAATCAGAAATCAGGGCGGCGACCCTGCATCCGGGTAAAGAAGGCCGCCGCTGCATTAGGAAAACTTTATTTTTCGCGCTGTTTTTCATTTAGATATAAAAGTTAGATAGCTACTAGAATAAACTTCACTTCTAGTCCCATCCGTGTTTCGATCGATCGCTGAACTCAACGTTTGCGCGTGCAACAGAGTCTTCGAACCAACAAATATTTCAATCATCTTGTCAAGTTCCCGGACACGCCGGGATAATCTCCTTAGGTGTAGTACACCGTGTCTATAGTGTTTTGTCTCACACGCCTCTGCATTTCGAGCATCCCACAGCACTTATTTCCATCCGACCGACTACGCGCCATCTTTCTGGATCAGCGCCTAAAGATAACTCGTTGGCCATATCACCACCGCATATACAAGAATAATAAATCACACACGTACAAAGAAAATACAGAAAACATATCAAAGAATAACACATAGCTACGCCACCATTTCCCCCGACTTTTAACTATTAGGTCGAAGCAGCAGATATAGCAACCCCTTCCGTCGCTGGGTCTCTGGGACATACATCTGAGTCGTGTTCACCAACATAGTTCAGATTAGAGGCCTCGAACCCCTCTGCAGCCTCGCATATGTTATGCCCTATTCGTCCCTCTGCGTTGGATACATCATTCTGCTCAGGTTGAGGTATACTCGAGATGTGGTGTTTATCTCCCAAATAAAGTGTGGAACTTGGAACATTCATGAGGTGAAGGGCGGTGGTGAAGGATTGAGATGGTTCGAGCTGGTGTTATACACGAGGTGATAAGGGCTGTGCAACTTGGCGCTGAAGCACAGCGCTGTGCCAACATCTGGGGGCAGTGCAGGTTGAATGGTCCGACTTCAAACATATTTCCTGTAGGTAAGCTGTCGTTGTTACACTCTAAAGGTTATACGTGCCACACGAACACTCACTGAGTAGCACTCAGATGTCCAGATCGGGGCAGATCAAATGTTATGTATTGCTATATTGACTAGGCTTGGCTCACCATTCATCATATAAGACTCGTGGTCCATGACACGTGTATTTCAAACGAGACATTTTGGAAACAACCTGAATTTCAGAATCGATCGTTACCTGGCACCGGGGATTCAGTGTGACGTGCCTGTAGAAGGCAAATTAGGAGAGTTTATAAATAGCATGAACACATAAAGAATGAAACATTGCACTGATACCAGTGTTAGGGATTTCTTAATAGTTATACAACTATGGTAATAAGAAGTCCTGGAACAACGAGACGATATCAAGGGACCAGCCGATGCGTGAGATAAAGGGACAAATTTTAATCAAGCAGTTATATTATATAACTCTTGAAAGAAACCCATGTCGATGGTCTCGAGTTTTGTGTCAGGGAGCGCACGCCCAGAAGACCTGCAACCTCAAAAGATGCATCACAAATCTAGAGTGATTTTTTTAAGAAAAATTTCAAATCAGGAAACAAAATAAGACGTCCACCAATATTCTTCAATGAACGAGATTGATATTACAGCCTCAGCTTGTCCTTTGTGTTCGAATCTTTGAACGATGCAACGACCATAAGCTTCTAGATAATACCAGTGACTAGATCTATGCTGCATAATTACATGGATACACTGTCAAAAAGATATTATGCACTCCGTGTTGAGTGACCGGCAGTTTCTTGTTCTGGTTTACATAATTAACAATCAGTGTGACATGAAAATTTCTCAGTCACGGGTATTTACATCCGGTTTTTTTGCATCAGAGCTCAGATGTAAGCCCCCTTTGTATCTGTCCATATAGTCTAGATGACTCTTGTTCAGGTAGAATAGTTGCTTTAATATTTTCTTCAAAGGTGAGATATACAGCCTTGTACATAATTCAAAATTCCGCCCTCCGTCAGGCCAGCCTCGCAGGAAACATCATGAATCCCCTCAACCTCACCAAAGGAAATAAACGAGTCCTGATATAATGGGCGTTATCGTCGCTCCGAAGAGATCTCTGTCAACCTCATGTTCCAGATGACCTATTACCCGTTTCCCTTTTATGAGCATGATGAGAGTATGAAATTTCTCGATATGGTTGAGTATTCGAGATGTTGAGGTTCTGCAGAAGACTGGCCACTTTGGCCGACCTCGGGATGTGATCTTTATATTGATGTGTGGTAGCATATGCCAGCACGTTCTGTCCAGCAGGGAGCATGGCGGTGCAGGTAAGTATTTGAGATATGGAGTTTCAGAGAGGACCACTGGCGTATGTAATTTGACAGTGAAGGTTCATGCTAATATCTGGGCCTGTTTAACAGGTGGCTGATTAAGTGTTTTCTGGTTTTCCTAAGTATGGGTGCATACTGTCCCTTCTATCAGGTGGATTGTGCTAATAGTGACAGAACGTGTTTGTAGCTTGTAGAATCACCGCATTCATGGGGAAATGGTGATCATTAAAATGTAAGATGACGAGGCGAAACCTCCCGAGAAGAGTCTCCACTACAGGGTCTCCTTCGATCGTTGTTTACATATGCTGTATGCTCGTCCGTTTTTTTTTTTAATTTTATGGTATTTATGAGTTATGTCATACATTTGAATTATTGTGTGCTTCTTTTCTGACATTAGTTGTATTTCTGGTTTTATATTCAAAGTCTACTCGATTGTTTTGCTTTTGAACGATTCAATTCCAGTCCTGTCTCCTTGCATGAGCTGGACGGGTTGGAATCCATCGGATACCTCTCAACCTTGCCGTCTTTAGCCGTGATGTAGTGTGGGGTCGGGTGTGGGGTCGTCTAACGGTCCCTCCACAAAAAAAAAAAAAAAACTAGGTGAATTCGAAACCGAATTTTGCCACCAACCTCTGGCGTTGTGTGGCTTGCCCTTCTGTCGTGTCTTCCGGCATTTTTTCAGCTCCTCACCATTGTTATCTACTCGTTAGTATTTCTGTTTGGCTATTTGTTTCATGTCTTTTCTTCTTTTTTGCCGATTGCTTTGTGACCCTGCATTTTGCCTCTTGTCATATCTTGCATGTGCCCTTGTCACGTGTGTATGTTGTTTTTGCTTTCATCTTCTGGGGGGGTTTATTTTTATTTTTATTTGGGTTTCTAAATTATATACCCGAGTGTGAGTTCCCTCTGTTCATGAATGAATGACCCGGGAAGATTCCCCATTGCTCGCATATCGAATCTCGCACGAAGGATAACGTCCTGGGTATGTTTATTAATTTTTCCAGCGGTGTCGCGTCGATACATGGTTGCTCCATCTTGCTAATCAGGGTGGAACCACCGACCCTCCCCAATTATTCAAACCAAACCCCAATCATCCCTGGATTGGAGAAAGGGTGATCTGGTACCACACAAAATGTGTCATACTATACTAAGTTATCGCAAATTGGTGTCTCAATCGGACTGATTAGCTCTGAGTTCTGATAGCTCCGACCTGATCAACCACGGAAGTTGGAAAAGCGATACAACATACCATATCCAGTATTTATCATTGATTACACATCCTCCAACACGACAATAGACCTGATCGGCTATCCCATAGGAACACTTTACCGTTTATCCTGTATCAGGGATTCAGCATCCTTAGATCACAGATCAAATTTGTTTGACCTACTCAACCATTGAACTGGGGGCGAGCTGATTCGGTACGCTACACGGATTCCATTTCTTTATCATGATATTGGATCACGATGAGATGCCCTCTTTCGGGTTAATCACAGAGATCACACTTGAAACTTGAAGTAGTAATGCTGCTTGTGTGATGTAGAGTGTGAATGACGGGGAGGTCGAACAGAGATAAGGACTTAAGATTCGCAGAGTATTATCCAGTCCAGCGATGACACCGAGCCTATAATCAATCTTATACTCGAAATGGGGAGCCAAGATCGGCTCGGTAGGGTCGACGATGAGCCTCAAAGGTTAGCTCGGACTGAACTTGGCCTTCACATTTTCCCATATACCCCGTCGCTGAACTTGGATCGATTAACCTGCACCCTAGCTCATATCCTCTTCTTATCCGTTGCTTAGGTATATACACAAACGCTGCTGCCATACTCCATATTGTGTACCATCTAGAACACCCTTTCTCCGACTTCATTACCATCCACGCGGAATTTTATTCTCAGAAGAAACATGGTTCACTGAAACATGATATTCGCGCTCTACATTTTCTTCAACCTCGCCACATCCACGAGGGGTTCGATATACAATAATCATACATGTATCTATTGTATCTCTATCATCTAAATTCCACAAAAGACAGCTTCAGAGTAAATTCAAGCCAAACACAAATCCAATTTCCCATGAATCCATGTAAATAATATACTTCTGGGAACTTAAAGATGAGTATTCAATAGTCTTTGAAGTTGTCATGCTCATATTAAAGAACGAAAAGTGGATATTTCAAACCACAGTCACAAAAGAATTCACCATCGCCATGGTATTTCCGTCCATGGTATCCCCTTTGCCCACCGTCGACTCCAAACGCTATATGAGTAATCGAAGAGCTGGAAATGTGGCGTGTGGAGTGGTGGTTTATGGTTGGTGATGGCCAGGGATTTTGAGTATAAGAGATGATATAGCGGACGTGTAGCGCACACATCAACTTCTCAAGCCAATCTGGTTGAACATGATTGTAATTGTGGTCAAGTGGTCGTCTCATTTTCACGATCACACCCAATGATCCATGTGGCGCCGGAATGGCGTAATAGGCACAATATGGCATCCCTGTGCCATAGCCGGATCAAGCCGATAAAGTCTAACCTAATCTGAGTTTTTGCGTAACTCTAATCGGTGTGATTGCCTAGATGTACCCGATCATATGGTACCTCCAATGTGATAGACGTCATGGCAATGTGCCAAGGTATACCGGATTGATTGCCGTTCCCCGACGCCCACGTGACCGGAGGCTGTGATCGACCCTGATCGATGCGATCGGTGCACAGACCATAGCAAGCCGTGTATCGAATCTAATAGAGTGATCATATTCCATCGGTGCCCCAGCCCTGACATGGCACGGTCGTCAACTTCCAGTGAGGGTCAAGAAGGTCTAATCTAATCTGTTCTCTACGAGCCTGTTCCGTCTGTAGTACAACCTTATCCACTTACCGAGTCTGCGGCGATTCAGGTCTACTTATTCTGATATCCGTGATCGTGCCCGAGTGGCGGCGCTTGCCTGATTGTCAGGGCAACTTCTGTCACTCTCAGAGCGACAGGTCAGAACTGGGTGAATGGCATGATGAACAGAAAACATTACATAAATTAGGAATAGTTTGTGGTGTAAATAAGGAACTCTAATCCACTACGAGAGGAGCAACTCTGCTCGAATGACCAGCAACACTGACCTGTTATTGGTAAAAATAAACAATGTGGTAGTGTTAGTATAGGGAATTGTATGGCGTAACAGAATAATTCCACTGTGTTATGGAATATTTCCCTGTATATTGGCAATTTTTACCACCCATTAGAAAAAAAACGATCTCCGATCAAACATCCGATCAAACCAGTGTTTAGGATGACGGGCAATACTCTTATTGGGTAGATTAGCCATGACAAGTATATGATCATGAACTTCTTCCTGTCACATTTAAAGTTTGTTTGACTGACTATGCTGAGAATTACCTGATATAGATACATATTTAATAGAATACAGTCTCTTGACAGTTGCACAATACTGTCAACAATAAGACTTATCATTCTTGGAGCCAAACCAGGTAAGCAGGGGTGAAATTTGTGCCAATGCATGAATACAGTGGTGTAGTATAAGACTGGTGCATGGAATAACTGTCTTCAATATGTTTGGGTAATGATGCAATTTCTGAGCCATTTGTGACCTGGGGCCTGGGAAACAGTGTGAAGAGTCGGTGGAAAGAATTAGAAAAGAGGATGATTCATAGCATGAAAGAATGAAAACTGAGGGTGGACTGGTGTTACAGATTACTTACTAGTCGTACCAAAATGGTAAGAAACAGGCTGGGGACAACGAGTTGATACTAAGTAGACAGGAGCAGGTGTGCGAAAACTTAATTTAACTTCTTTGAGGAGGTATAAGACAATAAGACATAACTCGCGAGAGAAATCCATGTCGACGACATGTAGTGTTGGGTGAGGAAAAAGTTTCAGCCAATACTCAATAAGTCAATAATATTCAGAATTCCTGGAAGCCTGAAGACAGTATGTGAGAATTTATAACACTCCGTTATTCTGGTATGGTGCTTTTATACACTAAACTATAAGTCCCTTTTGTTTTCCAGGACTATTTTTCCAGTGTCTTTTACCAAGGTCAGGGTTTTCTCTTGTACATTTCCAACGTATGTTAGCTATGTTATCCTTCCCATCATCCCCAAGATCCGGCGCCTCAACGTCTGAGCAACGGTCTCCGGAATATACCTGCCGATCTAGATATCTGTGTATATGATATTGATCTAATTTAAAGGTTCCATAATTCGAGAAGCCCTGATTAACAGTTCAAGCTAGTTTCATGGGTATGGGGAGAACATCTATCAAGTCTCTCGTGTGGCATGACACCGAACATCCTCCATGCGATTCTCATAAACACTAGTCAGCCTGTGTCGTGAGTAATATTCTATTCAATATTTAGTCTCGTTCCCGCAAGTACAGAATCCATCAATGTCTACTTGCGGGATATTAAATCAGGCACAGGCACGGCTAGTACTGATGGAAAGGAACGGATCCAGATATGACATGATCGACGAGTAGATTTTAATAAGCTATGGTGAATGGTGTACGGATCATGGTTGACGATAATTGCGATATCCCTGAAGCTACGTCTGTCCATCCCGGGATGATGACGGAAGGTCATCTGTTCTCAATTGTATTTCTCTCAGAACTGATTCGGTTGGGTTGCTGAAATATCAACTGTGCAATATTAAGTGTGCAATGTGCTGTGCAGCAGTTTGACAGTTGATACTTGTCCTTCTCAGTTTCACTAGAGCTCTGATACCTCTCCTGTTGCTTTCACTATCGCTTAATATGAGCTCGCTATGATAATTTGAATGAAATGTCTCATACTTATTTTCCATTTGGTTTGCCCTCGACATACTGTTACAGATGCTCAACAGAGTTGCCAGACCCCGTATTCATGTCATCACATCCTAAATATCAAGTTCCAAGTCATATTTAGTTTCACTGATGCAACACCATTCGCACAATTAGTAAGTATCACTAGGATGTTATTCTTCTTGGGAAATTTGATCGGCAATCAATAGGCAATCTTCACTGACCATCTAAAGAGAGGAAACTCACACTCTTAAGATAAATTAGCAACCCAAACCAAAAAGAAAGAAATAAAATACACAAGTTACAGGAGCACAGCCAAAATATGAGAAGAGGTGAAACGCAGAGCCACTAAACAATTGGAAAAAAACGGATATAAGTCAAGAAACAAATACCCAAACAGAAATACTAACAAGTAGATAACAACGGTGATGAAATAAAACAAGGCCAGAAGACATTGCAGGAGGTCAAAAGACACAATGTCAGAGGTTGGCGGCGAAACTCAGCTTCGAATTCGCCTAGTTTTCTTTTGTGGAGGGGCTGTTAGATGACCCCGCCGGCGACACCGCCTACATCATATCCAAAGACGGCAAAGTTCAGGGGTATGATCGTGCAAGGTGACAGGACTCAAATTGAAGCGTTAAAAAAGTCCGAAACAACACCACACACCATGCCCTAATTTAGCAAGGTGTGGATTAATTTAAACCCATCTAAATCTCGCGAACCTGAGTGCGCAAGAGGTGGGGTTTGACTTGATCCTGCGATGCATTGTGTGCTGGATGCAGCGAATGAGTCTGTTGTGCTGATAACTGGGATGGTCACGATATAGAGTTGAAATCCATCTGGGATATTGAGGGGTCATGTGTGCTCAAGTACTCCCTCCGTCCTCACTGCCTCCAAACTGTCCTCGGAAGAGTGTTTTGGCATTGGAGAATATAATAGTGTTGTCGGATGTGGGGAGAAAATGCAGAGATAAATTCAATCTGCAAATGAAAAATCATGTCGAGTATGATGTCGAGCTTTCTATGAACGAGCGGACAAGGAAATCGCAAGGAAGCAGCGATGACGACTGTGATGCGGTGGGAGAACCTTGACCAGTTCGGTTGGTTTAAGCCAGAAGTTTAAACCGGGAATTGGACGTGTAGTAACGCATAACTTCAGGTCGAAACACGGAGAAGATGATGTGAGGATGGCACCAACGAGAATTTGAGGGCCGGCGGATGGGCGGGTAACAACGACCTCACAGCGGGTAGGGGCTGGTGGGTAGCAACAAAAACAATCACCATACTTGAGGAAATCCATTACCACCCACACACCCCACAAATGCTGCACACCCCTTCTGATGTCCCTCCTGCACCATTATCGTCCTACGTCTACTAGCCCTCCCACTTGTGGCTGCCTTACATTTCCCCTTGGTTATTCGCTCGCAGGCGGCTGTTCATCTGGCCCAGAGCCCTCGGGTCACCCTGGTCTTGCGCTTGCGTGAGGAGCAGGGTGAGCCGCAGGGCAGGGAGACTTTGACCGCCATGCCAGGGCCACTCAGGTAAGGGCTGGACCCGCTGAAGTGGAGGTTCGGCTCGGAGAGGTGGTCGGGGCTGATGCCATCAACGTGGGTGGCGCTCGGTTGGTGGGAGGGGTGCTGTAGGTGGTGTGGTTGCTGCGGGTATGAGACATTCGGGGGCTGTTGCACCTGTTGATGCGAGGGCTGTTGCTGGTGGGGAAAATGACAGGGGTACGCTTGGAATTCTGAGTGTTTCAAGCGCTGCTGGTGCTGTTTCTGCGAAGGATCCAGCTGACGTTCCGACCCTCCATGTCGTCCTCCCGTGTGTTTCTGCTGAAACTGTGAGGGCACGACGTGATCATGCTGCTGGTTCCCGGAAGCAAGGTGTTATCCTTAATGCAGTCGTGGGGGAAGAACATGCTGAGGCTGCAATTCCTCATGAGTGGGCAGCATATTAGGCGGATTGCTTACATGATATCAAAGTGGTCTCCCTTTCCCACAGAGGTGTGGGGAAGAAGCCAATTGATTGGAAGATAAAAAGGATGATTTGTTCAAGGGGATGATTTGCATAGGAATTCGGGTACAAAGATAAAGGAGACTGGGATATGTTGAGAGAAGAAAGATGGAGGAAGATGGATGGCTGTCTGTACAGGTGGATAGCTGGTGTAGAGATGGAGTTTGAGTTGAGGTGGTCTCACTGTAGA
>QLPI01010947.1:0-12638 GCA_003314275.1 Chroogomphus rutilus
GGGACAGTATCAACGGCAATTATACTTAATCCATGATGGGACCTGATCGCTAGGGACAGTATCAACGGCAATTATACTTAATCCATGATTTGGACCTGATCGTCAGGCACCAGAGAGACCCCGTCGGCAATTATACATAATCCATGATGGGACCTGATCATCAGGTACCAGATAGACATCATCGGCAATCATACTTAATACATGATGGGACCTGATCACCAGCCGCCCTATAGACATCATCGGTCATCATACTCAATCAATGATGCGACCCTGATCGGCAAGTGCCGTATAGACATTATCGGTAATCATACTGAATCAGTGATGCGACCCTGATCGTCAAGTAATATAGAAGCCGTCAGCATGTTCCGATCTGATCTTGTCACTCATAATCTGATATCGGCAATCGCACCCATCGGCGGCGCGTGCCTAAGTGTCACGTTATAGAAGCGGTCCACAACCAACAACGGTAATCTTGATCAAATGGGTGGCGCGACCCTGATCATGTGCTTCACGTGAGGTGGTTCGGATCAACTCCGAGTTCCTGACACGATCCGGGTAACTTGATATAGGTCAACCCTGGTTGCCACGTGATAAATAAACTGGATCAACTCCGACCAACTCTGAGTCCCGGTCTAGCGTAATCTGGTATGCGCTCAACGGTTTTTTTTTGATGCTGGGGACTTAACCAAACGATATGCCCCAGCGCGTTGGTCACAGATCCCTGCGCATGACGGAGAAACCACACTGTCTCGAATCACACCTGTTCCTTCCAGGGTTATTTGACAAGTGCAGGAAATTTCCCAAAATATATCGTTCTTGATGCCAATCAGAGTTAAACCACCTATAGAACATGATTAATGAGATCAGAGCTGAACTGTTGAGCGGTACAAAAATGCGTGTGGCCGGGTATTCATGAGTGTACATAATTAGAGCTCCGGCCGACATGACAACTTTCACTTATATTTTCTCCATCGCAAATATTGAAAAGTAAACCAATCACAAATCTCCTTGATTATTGCCAACTCTTAAATAGTTATCCGTTCAGCTAGGTTGTGCATTCCGAACATGCTGCCGCACAATACCATACACACGCCATATGGATGGATGCCAGGTTATTTATTTGTCGCAATTGCACTACCGATTGTTGACAATCACACCTAATTGGATTTGGTTCAGATAAGAATCCGTTTACGCCTTCAATGCGCCACGTGAACTTTACTGTTCAACAATCATCATGCAAATCAGTGTTACACATCCACAATCAGCAAGAGTAGACCTGTCAGGCGGACTTGATCGGCGACACTGCGCCGCATCCCACGCGGCGCCACATGGGTGCCACATTGTTTATTCAACCAGCACAGATCATGCATAATAGTCATTATCAAACCCAATCGCCCTCAGAAGTGCCAGAAATCAACCCGGTACGGGACACCATGCCTGCCATGCCAGTTATATATATGGATTGTATACTCGATCGCGCTGATTAGGTCTTGGTGAGATTAGATCAGACTTGATCTCGCAATGTGATCAGTATGCCGCACAGTACGCCACACTCGATGACCCCCATTGACATTGACACATTGTTTATTCTTCATCATACTCGATGGTGCAACCGGGAACCTATGATTCATATCATTTGGTTAAAAAAAATTTATTTTTTTTGATTTGCAGAAACATCTTGGTCTTAGTTGTAGACATTCTCTGTAAAATCAATGTGCGGCAATAAGGCTCATCTGGATATGGAGTTGATCCGCTAGGTCACACGACTTCTATATGTTACTTGCCCATCAGTAAGATTACCGTTATCAAAATAGGATAGACCAGAGTGAGGTCGGAATCAGGTTTGACCTAATACACAACTGAATTCGGAGTAGATTGGGATAAATCGGGCATGGACTGAGAAGGAGCTGATTTGGTGTTCCGTGTATAATTGATCATGCCCATGGGCCCTTTGTCACCACCCCGTAGCAGAAGCTAGGATGGAGTGTTAAAAGAATAACTTACCACCCTATCTTATCTCCTCTATTTGTTACCGTTTGCGCCCGTACTATACTTTTAGCTGAGTTCAAAGTCAGTGGTCCTTAGTCACTGACCTCAAACTCTAGATTACTCGCCCTTATTGAGACACTAAGCTAGACTGCGTCAACATAACCTTAGCATTTCAACATGGAGTACTTGTGTCGATAGTTTTGTTTGGAGTATGGATTGCTCAAGAGCGATATTTGTAGATCGGATTGGTTTGGACCGAATCCGGCTCGCAGTAAGAGTTGATACAGTACACCACGGTCAACCACAGGAGGTGTTAGTTAGATTACACACAACCAGATTGGGCTGGGATAGAGTAGATCCAATATGTCAATGTTTTTCATATGGATGCCATATTATACCTCACTTATTCTGGATTAAGTGAATCAGGGGTGTATGATGGAGCAAGAATATCCGATTACATAAGTTAAAACTGATCAGCGGAGAGTGGGACAGAGGTGATCTGTAAGCCACATTGAAGCCACATATGTTTATTATCACCCTCGGACTCACCCTCAATTGATACTGTTGAAGTCACGAACTGGCATCGTGGGTTATTCACGTCACTGTTCGGCCATGATAAGGACAGGAGCCCGTAAATTATTGTAACAAAAGATTAAAAATGGTGGAAATGTGGTGTTGTAAGGACTTTCGCTCGCCTCTGGTAACGCTATAGATAGTGAGCCGCCGACATGGCGGGAACGGCGGTTACCGAAGGTGAAGCTGGCGCCGACTGAAAGCTTCAGACTCAGTCGTTAGGGCTTAGGGTTCGACAGGCGCGCACTTGCAGATGAGAAGGTAGGTGAAGGGGATTCCTGGACTATTTTTGATAATAAACACTATCAACTATTTGGTCTAGGTAGATATACACAAATAACAATTGCTTCCTAGAAGCTGAGATCGACATGGTCCAGTTCTTTTGTTCCGGCTGCGCCACATTCCAACAGATACTACTGAATTACCATCCACATTTGGGATGATGGTGTAAATACATTGCAATATGGCCATCTTTTGTACAAAGTTGTTGTATGGTACGGGGCAAGGCTTCCATAAGGACTCGTCCCGTTTACATCGTTATATGATCTCCACCTGTGCTCATGTCATGGCAGAACATTGGTATGCGTCATTCGCAACAGATAAATAATGTGGGGAAAAAGGCATACATTGCATACACACACACACACGCACTCTCTCTCTCTCATTGAGTCCACGAGATGATTTAGCGGGATCATCTAGATAATATGCCGTTGATGGAATCTAGAACCCCACACTGCATAAAAACTGAGGTGCGTTTTGGATGCCACGGAATCATTTTAGAACCTGAATATGAATCAGGATATATAGAATAGGCTACATAATATTGCATAATATTGCAACAGGGCCTGCTCTTAAACAAACTTATATCACAGCTGTTGCTCTCTGTAGTCACTCTCTTAAATGCAACGAATCCATACAGCTCTGACAGACCTCCATGGTATATAACACAGATTTGTTTTTTTTGCATTGCGCTGACCCCTTGTTACTCTTTTGAGGGTTAGCTCACTAATTGTCCTCCCTCCGATGACTTTTGCAAGTGGTGGCAAGCTTGCGGCTCATGTAACACTTGCGGATGGTTTGGCTTTGCGGCTTCCGGTGGGGAATGGCATATTTTGGCTTGCTGTTGCTCATGACAATCTCTTTTCAAGGATTAATGATGGCCCTTCTTCGCACATGAGTCAGATGAAGCTTGAAAGGTTTTAGCAACTTCTGGGGATGCCCCTCTTCGCATCGGTGCAGGATACCTTGGCTGGATGTTTGACAAGGGTGGGAAAAAGTCGACACCCTTCGTGTCGCCCTTGAGCAGCGAGTCAGTAGTATATATTTGTCCTTCGGGAATGACTTGGAAAAATGGGTCGAATTTATCCATCAATATGATCGAAACAGACAGGAACATTACAAGACGTTAATCTGGATCAACGTGAACTCGGTGTACGACCCGCAGGTAGCCACAACGAATTGGAAAACAGATGTCTTGGTTATCCAAGGTATAGCTTACTCAAGGTGTCAGATTCCCCTCGTGTGATTAATCGCAACATTAGAGATTGAAGCTGGCGGCCACGGTCATAGGAAAAGCCTGCCTCCCATGACACTCCTTCCGCTCATCAAACAGTCGCTCCCAGATTCGCCACTTTGGTAGCAGCCTGTCGGAGGAGTGGCCAACGGGGCTCAAGTAGCTGCTCTGCTCGTTCTGGGTGCGTCCGGTACCATCCTTGGGATCAGATTCCTCGCTACTCCCGAGTCTTTATACGCCAAATCAAAAGCAGTCCTTTCTGCCACACATACTATTCACACCTATCTCTTTGACGAGCTCATGGGTACTGTGGCGTGGCCTACCGGCATCGACGGGAGGGTACTTGCCAATAAGACACTCTATGTTGAAACCAAAGGGCCATCCCTCATACCTCCTACCATCCTCCCTCACTTGCCCTCACTCAGCATCTCCAGCCCCGACCCTCATGCACCGCAACATGTGCGTAGCGGACTCACATTGCGTATATACACATGTGCAAACATTTCCACTCGCGTCTATTCCAAACGTGTCACCAGTGACACGCGTCACTGATGATGCAATGCACGCGCCTTTGAGTAGGGCCGTGCATAGACAAATCTAGTATATAACAAACATGTATTTATTACCAAAATTTAATCACAAATTTCCACTTTTCCTCCCCATATCTGTCCTATATTTAGAATCAATAATTTATAGTCAACTTTAACCAAGACTCTAGGACCAAGCGAACGGGCTCGACCCCAAAAAGCTGAACAAGCGTTTCGGGGAGGCTATGCAAAATGATGACTGTTCTCAGAGCGCAATATGGGCCGGTGCGTCGGTAGGATTGATCAATGAGACCTGTGGCGCTGAAGTATGTGACGTCGGCAATGTGATTCAATATGTCATGCAGTTGGAAAATCTAATTGCAGGTCCTCAGGCGAGACCGTCACAAGAAAATTGTGACACACCTTGGAAGGGCCTCTGATCTTCTAGACGGCAAGTAGGTGTACGTTTGAAAGAGAAAGAGACTATATTTTTCAAGCCATTAGCAATTTTTCGTCTGCGTGATTTAATAACTTTACAGTTGGAGTAGTGATGACGGAAAGAATATCTCGCAGATACTCTGCGATTATTTATCGATTATCATTTGTTGCGGATGGCACAGACCAGAGTTGTGCCACGACTCGAGAAAGGTCGTGTAGATCATACAGCGATGTAAACGGGACGAGCCCTTATGGAAGCCTTGCCCCATACAATACGACAACTTTGACGTACAAAAAGATGGCAATTGCAATCTATTTACACCATTTAGTTAGATATGGATAGTAATTCATTAGTATCTGTTGCAATGGGGTGCGCAACCAGAACAAAAGAATTAGACCATATAAAATAAGAGCAAAGCATTAGCTTCTAGAAAGAAATTGAGTTGTTCAAGTGCGCCCTTGTCGAACCCTAAGCTCTAACGACTGAGTCTGAAATCTGCAGTGGGCGCCAGGTTCACCTTCTGTAACCGCCCGCCATGTTTGTCTGTAGCGTTACCGGTCACGAGCGACAGTCTTTACAGCACCACCCTTCAACCACTGTTAAACAGTTATTTTACATGGTCCTGTCTTTATCATGGCCCTACGTAGATATGTCATGATACCAGTTCGTGACTTCGACGGAATCAAATGAGGGTGAGTCTAAGGGTGACAATAAATAATGTGACATCAATGTGGCTTACAGATCACCTATGTCCCACTCTGCACTAATCAGGTTTAAATCAATCGGATATTCGTGATCTTGCTCCATCATACACCCCTGATCCACCTAATCGAGAATAAGCGAGATACAATGTGCCATCCATGTGGCATACCCCGACATATTGGACCTACTCCATCCTGTTAGAACCAGGGACTATTGAATCACTTTATATATATATTCAACATTCACACTGCAATATCTTCCCCAGCCATTCCCAGATCAGGACGCAACTTCATACTGAAGTTCTATACATCATGAGGAACCTACGATAATATTTCCATGATTTTAGGAGCAGGCTTTACCCCACACTCTCTACCCAGCCCCATACCTACCCCAAGGGCCGGCTCACATCATTTGGACACGTTGGGAAGGGGATACACTGGAATGTGGATTTCTATTCAGTCTATTCTCTATTCTATTCTATTTCCATCCATTCCCCTATGAAGTTTTCACCTATATAGTTTCCACCACATATATGCGGGTGTACTGTGCGCACGGCCGCATTAGGCCGGCTTCTAAACTTCACTCCGTGAAGTTTTCGTCTTACCAATCAGTTTGTATTTTGTATAAGTACATTAATTAGTTACAACCAAAAACAAGCAATTATTATTGTATCTCTGCCCCCCATCACACTAGCCTTTAGGCTACACTTGAATATCTTTGCCTCGTGCTGAACCGGAAGGTTAAGCGCTGAGCACACTTTCCTATTTAGGAGCAGAACAACAGAAACTCGTTGTACAGCAAGGCTGGGTCACATTTGGGTTTCAATCACTATAATAATATTATCCATCATCATATATTATACTTAACTTGTGGGAGGACCACAAACATATAAACCGACGCTTTGGCACCCAGACCGGATTCCCGGATCGGCACCTAAGCGGAGAGTAAACCCGGGACTCAACTCCCAGTAGAATTGCTATAGGGCAATACTTCCCCTAGCAATAAATATATCTAAAATAGTAGTAAAATCTGGGAGATTATTCCCCTCATTGTCCCACCGATTCTCCGATATAATAGCGTGGGAAAACCCCAGGAAACCCTATCTGCCAGACCCATCTACAGATTAAAAAGTCTCAGATTAATCTACACATCCCAACCCAATCAAGGTGCATGTAATATAGCTAAGACTTCCTGTGGTTGACCGTGGTGTGCTGTATCAACTCTTACTTACTGCAAGTCTGATTTAGGTCCAAACCAATCTGATCTACAAATATCGCTCTTGAACAATACATACTCCAAACAAAAGTATCAAAACCATGACTCCATTCTGGTTTTTACTTAGGGATGACAAGCACTAATGGGTTTGATGAATTAAGGTATCCCCAATCAGCTCCTTCCCAATCCAAGCCGATCCATCCTAATCCAATCCCATTTTGGTTGCATATTGGATGAATTACCCGATTCCGACCCCACTCTGGTCTAACCTAACCTGATAATGGCAATCTAGCTGCTCTGCAAATAATATGTAAAACCCGTCTGACCTAGTGGATCAACTCAGACACTCGGATCTGGATCCGGTCTAACCCAATTTGATATTAGCAATCTGTCTGCAGGATACCAGATCAACTCCAAGCCCGATCAGGTCTAGCCTACTCTGCCATTTGTGGTTGCATCCTTTCTGGAAACCATATCCAGCTATCCCTGACCAGCCTTATTGACGCATAGTTATTTTACAGAAGATGTCTATAACACAAAGAAACATGTTCTTGCAAGAAAAAAAAACATCAAAATTTGACCAAATGATATGAATGAACCATCTGTTTCTGTTGCACCATCGGGTAGAAGAATATATAATGTAGCATTATCAATTGGGGTCATTGAGTGTGGCGGATTGTGCAGCATACTGTTCACGTTGCCAGATCAGGTCTGATATAATCTCACCAAGACTTAATCAATGCGATCGAGTATACGATGCACATATACTGACTGGCATTTGCATTGGATGGTGTGGCGTTTGGATCAACTTATGACATTTTTGAAAGCGATCGTGTTCGTTATCTGCTATTATGCATGATCTGTCCTGCCAGTGGTTGAATTAACAATATGGTGTGTATGGGGTACCGGTCACTGGCATTTTTCCACCACTCAACAGTCCAGGTCTGATCTCATTAATCATGTGAAATAGGTGGTTTAACTCTGGTTGACATCAAGAACGATATATTTTGGGAAGTTGCCTTCACTTGTCAAATAACCCAGAAGGAACAGGTGTGATTCGAAACAGCGTTGTTTCTCCATCATGCACAGGAATGTGTGACCACTGCACTTGGACATGTCGTTTGGTTAAGTCCCCAGCATTTAAACAAAACTGTTGAGCACATAGCAGATTACACTAGACTGGGGCTCAGAGTTGGTTGGAGTTTTTTTATCACGTGGCAACCAGGGGTGACCTATATCAAGTCAAATTCCCCGGATCGGGTCAGGAACTCAGAGTTGATTCGAACCACCTCATGTGCACATATCACTGGACGATCAGGGTCGCGCCACCGATTGATCAAGATTACGGTTATTGATTGTGGGTGGCATCTATAACGTGGCACTCAGGCACACGCCGCCAATGGGCAGGTGACCGATATCAGATTATGAATGACAAGATCCGATTGGAACATGTTACCGGCTGCTATATTCCTCGGCGATCAGGGTCACACCACCGATTGACTATGATAACCGACAGTTTCGATATGGTATCTTTCGATCATGGTTGTATCACTGATTGACTATAATTACTGCTGATGTTTATACGGTACCTTCCGATCAGGGTCACATCACCGATTGAGTATGATTACCGACAGTTTGGATATGGGACCCGACGAGCAGGGTCCCATCAATGATTGAGTTTGATTACTCTTGATGTTTAAATGATACCGGGCAATCAGGGTCCCATCACCAATTGAATATGATTACCGATGATGTCCATATTGTATCTTCTGATCAGGGTCGCATAACTGATAGAGTATGATTACCGATGATGTCTATATGATACCAGTTGATGTAACTCTGGTTGGCATCAATAACGAGACATTTGGGAAATTTCCTGCACTTTCACATAACTCTGGAATGAACAAGTGTTGATCGGAGGCCATGTTGTTTCTCCGTCATGCGCAGGAATGCGTGACCAACGCGATTGGGCAGATCTTTTCTTTCGGCCCACAACATCAAACAAAGCCATTGTGCACATAACAGAATATGCTAGACCGGGACTCAGAGTTGGTCGGAGTTGTTTGAGTTTATTTATCATGTGGTAGCCAGGGTTCACCTATATCAAGTCAAATTACCTGGATCGGGTCAGGCCTGCATATTTGATTTGGCAATTGGGGTCACGCCACTGACTTAGACCGGACCGGGTCAGAATATGTTAACCGCTTCTATATTTAACTGGGCGATCAGGGTCGCGCCCTTGCCCGCTTCTAAATGTTAATTGTCGATCAGGGTAGCGCCGGCGACTACCGATATCAAATTGAGTTACACCAGACTGGGTCGGAAAAAGTTGACAGCCTCTATATTTAACTTGGCGCTCAAGGTCGCACCTCTGATTGAACAAGATAGCCATTATATTTCGACTGGTTCAGGACCCTGATCGACAATTAACATTTAGATGGTGCCAACATACCTACCTGACAGAAGCTAACCCAATCTAATATCAGTAACCTTGATCTATCAGTGGTGCAATACCGTTTGGCAAGTTACATATAGAAGCCATGTGGTCTATCAGATCAACTTCTATACCGACTGAGCATTTTGATATTGGTAATCTTACTCTATCGGTGGTGCAACTTTGATCGCCCAGTTGTGACGTTTCGGATCAATGCCTCCTCCCTGGAAACTTAATTTGACATAGGTGACCTTGGTGTGACCCTGCCAAGACATATATTTGCCTAAAGCCTGATCCAGTCCAACCTAGTCTTCTATCTCTGATTCGGGAAACCATGACTCCCAATGGATCCCTGTTCACTCTGATGCAAGAGTGGGATATTTGACTCCACCCACTCGATGCTTGTTCTGCATTAGCTTTCATTGAACAATGAAAAGATATCAAGAAGCGGTTAAACATTGATTGTTGTGTTCTCCTGGCTTTCCGTTGAGTCAACAGAGAAACCACCCAGCGTACATCGACACATCACAATATAATTTCACACCAAGCTTATTGTCACGTAGGCCTGGTAGGAAATTCATGAATCAATGGTTGGGATCCATTGTCCATTATCAGGGTGGCAGGCCATTTTATTGCAGAACCACCCTTGTGCGTGATAAATAACCGCAATTTTTCATTCACTTGTCTTTCGACTATCTCTGATTGCTTTGGTTATAAGTCACCCCCATGTTGGCGTGGTTTAGACGACTCGAGAATGGTCGTTGAGACGATACCACAATGTACATGGGATGGCTGCCTGGTCCCATACAACAAGACAACTTTGATGTACAAAAAGCTATAATGCACTTTATATTCAGCATCATTCTAAATATGGATGTCACTAAAGTAGTATCTGTTAGAATGGGGCGCAACCGAAACAAAAGAACTGGACCATATTGATCTCAGCTTCAAGGAAGAAGTGGCTTTTTGTGTATATCTACCTAGACCAAATAGTTAAGAGTGTCTATTATCAAAAATAGTCTGGGAATCCAAATGCACGGCTTCCCTGACTTCTCATCTGCAAGTGCATGCTTGTCGAACCCTGAGCCCTAACAACGGAGTCCAAAACCTTCAGTCGGTGCCAGCTTCATCTTCTGTAACCACTGTTCCTGCCATGTATGGCAGCTCACTATCTATAATGTTACTGGTGGCGAGGGATAGTCCTTACAACACCACCTTTCCACCACTGTTAAATGTGTTGTTAATATTTTACAGGTTCCGGTCCTTATCATGGCTGAACAGTGACCTATGTAGACAGGATTTGCAATGGTAGAAATCGGGGGTGAGTCTGAGGGTGATAAGAAACAATGTGGCTTATGGAGCAACTTTGTCCCACTCTGAGCTGATCAGGTTTAACTTAATCGGATATTCGTGATCTTGCTCCATCGTACATCTCTCATTTGCTTAATCCAGAATAATCGAAGTATAATATGGCATCCATGTGAATTACCTTGACATATTGGATCTACTCAATCCCAACCAAATCGGGGTGTGTAAAATATAAATAAGATGTACTATGGTTGAGTGTGTTGTACTGTTTCAACTCTTACTTACTGCAAGCCAGATTAGGTCTAACCAATCTGATCTCCATGATGACGGTATGGTGCCAAGGTGCTAACGAGCATGATCAATTATAAACAGCATACCAAACAGCTCATTCCCAAGCCCTATCTACCCCAATCCAATCCGATTTTGGTTGCATATCACATGAAACCCTCGATTCCGACCTCCAATCTGGTCTAAACTAATCTGATAACAGTAATCTTGCTGATTAGCAAGTAACATATAGAAGCCATGTGACCCTCTACACACTCCCACCCCGATTCGGTCAGACCCAATTTCATACCAGTACCCTGTGGCACGACTCTCCTCATGAAGCGCATGCAGAATACCATATCAACTCCGTGCCTGATCAGGTCTAAACTAATCTGCCATCCGTGGTTCTCTATAAACCAGGACCTTTGAATATCCAACCCTGCATCCAGACAAACTTTTGCTAATTTCAGAATATGGTCTCCAGTTCAACCATATTGATGTATATTGACTTTACAGAGGATGTCTACCACCAAGAGCAACATGTGCCTGCAAAAACATAAAGTTTGAACAAATGATATGAAACATCTATCCACCGATGCACCATCGGGTATGATGAAGAATAAAGAAGGTAGCATCGTCCATTGTGGTCATCAAGTGTGACATATTTTGTGGCATACTAATCACGTTGCGATAGCAGGTCTGATCCAATCTCACCAAGACCTAATCAGCGATCTAATCAGCACAATCGAGTATATGATCTATATATACAACTGGCATAGTGTGGCATAACAGATCAACTTCTGGAAATTTTGCGCACGATTAGGTATGATATCGGGTATTATGCATGATCTGTCCTGCTTGAATAAACAATGTGGTGTCCATGTGATGTCGGTGTGGGATACCACCCAGCGTCACCGATCAAGTTCACCTGACATGTCTACTCTCGCTGATTATGGGTAAATAGCACTGATTTGCATGATAATCAAATAGAAAAGCGTATAGAGCAAAGGATGATTTAGAGAGGGTTGAAAAGTATACAAGTTCCTACCTCCTGTAACTACAAGAGCGACATCCTTAAATACTTATGCATACTATTATAATCTTGAAGAAACAAAACAAGAAGAAGAAGAAGAAAATAGGCTTTGTGTACTACAAAAGAGGTCCTGTCTTCAGAAGGAAAAAGGTATTACCAAATAGTCATTTTAATGCTAGACTGAATTGTCGCTTATTCCAACACAGTTCACATGGCATTAACGGTGTAAACAGATTCTTACCCAAGTCGAATCCAATTATGTGTGATTTTTGTCAGTTGGTTGTGCAACCCTGATTGAGACAAATATATTGAGAAATGGACATTTGTGTCAAGCACCCGTACCGAGACCCTTCTATTCGGCATTGCCGACCGAGCAATCATCCTATATCCATGACCAAGTACTTGAATTGCATGCATGACACTTGGTACGCTGGTTTCGGCTTGGCATGTCCACCATCCACACTCCCTGTCCCCACCCCTCGGCCCTTCTCACCTTGGGACTTCCTGTCCTTGTACTATTTGTTGGGTGAAAACTTGCATCTCACCCCTGAGAGAGCAATCTCAATATATTGTAATATCATATTGATTTCGGTATCATTCTGTGCCCCTTTAAACTCTTAATTTTTCACAATTTTATT
>QLPI01010948.1:4406-33420 GCA_003314275.1 Chroogomphus rutilus
AGAAAAAAAAAAAAAAAAAATACACAAAAAAGAAGCAAGGAAATTCCCTTTCCCCCACTGGTCCCTCTCATGCCGTCGTACGTTTGATACCGTCTATCAGCGCGAACGCGTCCCTGTTATTCAGGTATGCCGGTCAAACGCGTCCCTGTTATTCAGGTATGCAGGTCACAGCTGAAAGTTGGCGCAATTGGTGTGCCGTCTCTATTGCCTCTTCGGGAACGTAGAGACACAACTCTCAATTACCGCCATCTCCGACAGACACTGTTAACATGATCACAAAAAAAAAAGTCAGACATTTCCAAAACAAGGATTCAAAAAAGCGCAAAAAAAAAACACATACCTCAAACGCTGCATCCAACTGTCCCTGACGCACAAACGACCTCGCCATCTCCGCCTCGTAGCTGAGCAGCTCCAAATGCGCCGTGCATGCGCAAGAAGAAGCTCCCCGAACTGTGCCAGCGCGTCGCGAACACGCGATGCATCCAGGCATTTGGGGATCGGAACAGACCAGCAGGAGGAGTGTTCCCGCTGTTTTTGCGTTGCCGCTACGAGAGTCTGGAGATTGATGCGAGGAGGCGGAGGTGATGGTCAAGAGGGCGACCAGTTTCTTGATGGGGACTCCTTTACGGACTACCCCGCTAGGACTCAGGTTGGCTAGCAACGTGGCTAGGAACATCACCGAGTCCTTTGGGTACATCTGTGCAAAGACATAGCAAATCAGCCTCTTTCAATGCCTTAGTGGGGCCTAAACACGTACCTCGTAATGCAGGTTTTGGAGGAATAAGGAGACGAAGGATCGCAGCTTGTCGTATATGAAGCTGAGAACCACGCTCTTCATCGACTGCCAGGCGCATTTCCAGTACTACGCAGTGCCTGCGTCCATGGGACGGTTGTAATAGGCAAGGAGGAAGTTGATGCGTTCGGCAGCGAGGGCCGCCGAATCCTTCGTCCCCGCAGCCTTCTGGAACACCGCATTTATCAAGGTCCCGATGGTTCGTAGGGACTTGCCGGCAACTGAAGGCAGTGTCCGAAGGTGCAGAATAAGCCTCAGGAGCGGTTCTGTCCGTGCACCAAACGAAGAACTGTCTGCCTGTTGTGAAAAGTGAGCACATTGTAAAAAAAGGCAGCAGGTAGAGTGGGCTATGCGTACCGTTGCGGAAATCTTCTTGAATTCCTGCCGAATGTTGGAGACCAAGTAATCCGAAGCATACTCGATCAACGAAGAGGCAGAGGTCAAGTTTCCTATGGCATATTGACCTTGCCAAACGGTGAATGCTTGGGTTAGATGTCCCACAAGTGCCTCAGGGTCCCTAGTAGACACCAGATCCTCGAAGGTTTTCTCCACAAAGACACGAATATTGTCATGGTCAGGACCGAAGGCCATCAGGTGGGTGCAAACATCGAGGGAAGGATCGCTGAAATAGCGATAAACACTCGATGTAAGCTCAGGTTTGCCAAGGGGGTCTAGGAAGGTTGCCCTTCGGTTCAACCGAACCGGTTTTGGCATCTTGATATGACGGTACTCGTTGTGCATGAGAATCGCCGTGCTGCGAGTGGAAGCACTGGACGATGAAGATCCAAGCGGTGATGACGGGTCCTGACCAAATGTCGCAAGTGAAGTCGCTCCAGTGTGCAGCTTGCCAAGATCCACGGATTGTGCGTAGTCGCCATGCTGTTGGTTTCTAGCATCATCGGACATGGCATTTTCCAATGCTGATAGACGCCGGTTGCTAGAAAGCAGGAAACTCGGGATCGGCAAGTGTGATGGAGAAGGAGCACGGAGCCAGGAAGGAGGGCTGGACCGCTTGCTACTTGGGCTAACTATGAAATTAAATGAACATGAGCGAGAGTTGTCGTTGAAAAAGCAGTCTCACAACATACCCTCCTGAGTACCGCCGTTGACAATGATTGAAGATGCAACGGCGGGAGAGGAATAACGCGCTTCCGGCAAGGATATTGGACCAAGTGGTCCTGGAGCACCGTTTTCGGGAGGCGTAGCACTAGTGTGAGGGCGGGAAGATGTGAGACCTTGGCCGGAGGGTCTTGAAGCGGTGTCTTCCAAGGAACTGAACTCTGGAAGCGGTAGACAATTGGCATGAAAAGCATGCGTGTCCGAAGTCTGTGGCGAAAAGCAGCTAACGCCAGGTATTGATTGGGGAGCGAATGGGCATCGTTTGTCGCGTGTTCGGAGGAATCGGATGGCGACGGCGAAGCCGTCATTGCCATTTATTGATCGTTTTCAAGTGGCACAGGTGAAGATGTCGCCGTTGTGTCAAGACCGTCTTCAGATGGCGCCGATGAAGTCGTTAGTGTCGATTCTTGATCGTCTTCAACATCTTCAGAGTCGTCACTTTGGTCGAGGTGAGTGGCACCATCCTGTGTTCCAACGGATTGAAACATGGAAAATTCAACTCAAGACAAGTGGCATAGACGCGGTTCATACTGTAACTTACAGTGGCATATGAGCGGATGGATTTTTCAAAGGCAGTCAAGTAACGAGTAAGGTCAGAGTTGCAACGTGATTGAAGAGTGGTCACAGCATGAGATGTCAATGCCTGCAACAACTACGACGCCAAAGCATTCGAGTTGGTGTCCAGTACGAAGGGTTCACAGAGGTCGAGGGTAGACGGTTTGTCGACGAGTCTGCGAACAAGAAGTTCGCCAAATCCATTCTTTTCCTCACTACACCACGGTTCTGGCACAAGCTGAAATTAAGCTTGCCGAACGGATAGATCCGCAACCTGAATTTAATCTTGGCAAAGATTTTTTCAAGCTTTTTTCAAGGTACAGTAGCGGACACTCAAAGTCCGATTATTTTGGTGACCCATTTCTAAAGCTCCGGAATTTATCGGGATACCTTTATTAGTATAGAATGGGTGTTTTAGAATTATTACAATGATATTTTCACGAGCCAATTCCTTGATTTCAACAATTTTTCCATTTTGACCTCCAAAGATTGGCCACCCCCCTAAATTTTGTCCTAAAATCTTGAAAAATTGCCAAATGCTTCCTTTTAAGTATGCAAATATGATTCTGTAAAAAAAATCAACATTCAACAACACATTATTTCACAATTAAACTCCGAAACTCTAATTACAGCAACATCATGCCTGGCCCAAAATCTAAGAAACAGAAGCAATCTAGGAACTTGTCTGGACTTCGGAACCAGCCTAAAGCATCTCCAGCCCCTACAGAATCATCTCATAACCCCACTCTACCCCGATCCTCTGCCCCAAGTCCTGAAGGCAATAGATTTGAATCTGAATTGGATGAGGATGATAATGACCTTGAGCTCCTCATCCATTTTGATTCAATGAAAACAAGCTTACAACATGAGGATGAGCATTACACTGATCTGGATGATGATGAAGATGATAAGGCATTGGAAGAATGGTCAGGGTTTCACTCACTGGATCTAGCCAATGCTATGGGTGCCATAATCAAAGATGATGAACCTAGTGATCTTGACTGGATGCCCTCCAGAATACAGAAGGAGTTATTGAGAAGGGACAAGATAAAGACAGGTATGGATTTACTTGCTAAAAGAATGTTCGAAGATATTGAAGTTGTAAGCAGAACGACCCAAGGAGTACAAGAAGGGACCATCTGTGATGAGTAAATCAGCCAGGACTCAAACGCGTTATAAGAAAGCTTTCAGAGACCAGGGAAAGCTCACAAGCTATGGTTTCAAAGCTCCTCGTATATCCAGGTTACACAGTCCAGGTGGATCAAAGTTGACCGAGAAAAATTCACAGAAGCGTTCAGCTTCTGTGCTTTCAAATACTTCTATGGATCACAATCTTCATTCAGAGGGCGAGGTTTTGGATAGGGAAGGTCCTGAGAGTGAAATCTCAGACTTGGTAATTGTTAAACCTAGGAATCATGACAAAGAAGTTGAGGATTGGGAAGCCGAGTTAGAGGAAGTTGTTGAAGGTCCAAAGGCTCACATTCAAGACTGGGCAACCCTTCACACTAATACCAAAAAGCATCTCAAAAACCACAGTAAAACTTTACCATTCTCACAGCTCAATCAACTTATGATCATCTGTAATTTTGCCACCCTTCGACTAAAGGGACTCAATCGGACTCAAGCAAGTATTCAAATTTCTTATCAATGGCATGAAGGTGAAGGGAATTGGTTTGCCCGGCGTGTACATGCACTGGCTCGTCATTATCAACTTTTTGAAACACTCCCAGTCAAAAAGCAAAATACTCGCTCTTGGTTGCATGATGAATCAGTGAAGAAACTCACTCTTAATTGGCTTACCTCCCAGAAAACTGGTAATGACACACCACAAAAACTCCAACATGCTCTGAATAACAAATTGTTTGCTGAGCTCAATATTGCTCCAAAATCTCCCATTAGTGAGCGGACTGCTCGTCGGTGGTTGATTAAGCTTGGATGGAGACAAACAGTGGTTCGAAAAGGTGTTTATATGGATGGTCATGAGTGAGAAGATGTTGTGGATTATCGGAACAAGGTTTTTCTTCCAGCACTCAAGGAGTTTGAGAAGCGGGTGGCAAAATATGAGAGGTTTGATTTGGATATGGAGGGAAAGGAGTCAGAAATTCGCAAGATTATGCCAGAGCTAGAAGAAGGTCAGCGAAGAATCATCATTCAATATCATGATGAGTGCTGCTTTCATGCTAATGATGATGTCAAAACCTCATGGTGAGTTGATTTATTAAATTCAAGGAAATCTCAGAAATTGAATTTGGGCTAGGTTGAGAGAAGGAGAACAGCCACTTTGAAAAAAAGGGCAAGGTAGACTTATTCATGTTTCCGATTTTATAAATGAGGAAGATGGTCGATTGGTTCTTTTGGATGAAACTGGCCACATCATCCGGGATGCTCGCAAAGTGATTTATCCAGGAAGTAATGGTGATCCTTGGTGGGACACTGACCAGCTTTTGGTCCAAGTCAAGTCTGCAATGGAGATCTTTGAAGCAGCTCATCCAGACTGCCAAGCATTATTTGTATTTCATCAATCATCTGCTCATGCCTCACTCCCACCAGATGCACTTAAGGCATTCACAATGAACAAGTCAAATGGTGGTGCTCAACGAAAGCAAAAGAATACTATCATTCCTCAGTCAAATCCAGACCCTCAATTCTGTGGACTCCATCAGGAAATGATCACACCACAAGGAGAAGCAAAAGGCTTGAAAGACTGCCTTGAGGAACGTGGATTTGATGTTTCAAAGATGAAAGCTAAGTGCTTACCTGTTTGTCCTTTTGAAAAGTCCAAACTGCTGCATGGCTCGACTGTTATCGCAGCAAGAAGACTTCATGGATCAGCCTTCTATGTTAGAGCTGATGATCAAGAAGCAGGGCCATGAGTGTATTTTCTTGCCAAAATTTCATTGTGAATTGAACCCAATTGAAATGGCAAGTCCAATATCATCTGTTATAAAGATTATCAGCTAATTAAATGGCTAAGTACTGGGGATGGTGTAAATACAGATATCGGGAGAAACCAAAAGCAAATTTTACTGCAGCAAAAGAGAAAGCTTTTGAGGTTCTTGATTCCTGCCCTCCAGATGTCATTCGGAGATTTATCAATTGGTCTTGGATATTTATTGATGCCTACAGAAATGGGCTAACAGGTTGGGCTGCAGCATGGGTTGTCAGAAAACAGAAGGGTCATCGGAGTGTCTCAGAGAAAGCCATGAAGGCTTTGGAAGAGGCAAAAGCACAGGCAGAGGAATAATCTTATAGACCTAGCAACCCCTATGCAAATAGCATTCTACCTCAGGTGCACCCAGGTACACATCTGCCTTAGGTATAGACAATATACACACAGAGGCAAGTGCACCTGGGCTTCCCAGGAGGCAGGATGGGGCTACCAGTAACCCCAATGCAAACAGCATCTTACCTCAGGTGCACCCAGGTACACATCTGCCTTAGGTATAGACGACATACACACAGAGGCAAGTATACCTGGGCTTCCCAAGAGGCAGGATGGGGCTACCAGCAACCCCAATGAATTCAGGGTCAGGATTGGTCACGTACAGCCCAGGCAAGACCTGACTGCTCTGCCCAGATGCATCTAGAGATTCAGCTTTCAAGCAAATTCTGGGTGAGATGGGTGAAACAAAAATAATTAAGGTGTCACACCTTCCACACTTGCAGATGAAAAGGAAACAGATGGGAATGAGACATTTGACTCATTAACATACCCAACGTCGGCCACATGCGCACACATACGATGGGTTCGCGTATGACATGCACACGTCGTATGTGTTTACATACGACATGCACGCGTCGTATGTGTTCGCGTATGTTACGCACGTGTCGCGTACAACACGCATGCGCACACATACGACATCTGTCATATGCGTTCGCATACGACACGCATGCGTCATATGTGTTTGCGTATGTTACGCACGCGTCGTATGCGTTCGCATATGACATGCAGCGCCGCATGCGGCCAACGTTGGGTATGTGGTAGCGTCGCGCAGTGGGCAGGCCGACGTTGGGTATGTGTATGTGGTAGCATCCGGTCCACTTGGCCGACATTGGGTATGTGGTAGCGTCCGTCCGTCGAAGGTTGGTAGCATCGTGCAGTGGGCAGGCCGACTGACACCAAGCTGATGTAAGCGAGGTTGGCGCTGAACCTCAATTACATCAGCCACAACCCACGCAGTGGGCAGGCCGATGTATGTGTGTGTTTGACACCAAGCTGATGTAAGCGAGGTTGGCGCTGAACCTCGATTACATCAGCCACAACCCACGCTACCGCGGGGTTCCAATACCAGTGCCAATCACTGGAAATTTGGTCCCAAAATTTGGCCACCTCCTAAAATTATCGGTAAAAATCCAAAAAAATGCTAAATCAACTCCTTTTCAAAGTGTGAATCTGATTCTGTAAAAATTAAAATATTTACATGAGCCATTCTCTCGGAATGAAAAAAGCGGACTTTAAGTGTCCGCGACTGTACTTAGACGTTATTAGATAAGCCTTGATTCATGCCAACCTTGAAAAAACCTTGAACTGTAAGATTAATTTGAACTGAACACCCAAGGTATTGTTAGTCTAATATCCAGGTTAAATTTTGCAGTAGGCAATCTTGTGTCAAGCTGTTGTCAAGGTAGTATAAAGAGCTTTTCTATGGCAGGTACAGTACCCCCATAGCAAGAGCACAGGGCACATGGGACGTTGCAGTGTGAGGCACATGGGGTGTCACAGTGTAAAAGGGGGTGTGTCAGTAGTGGGGTTTGGAGGAGGCAGGAGGACGTGCAAGTGTGGCTTATGTAATCCTACAAAAATGCGATTTCATCTTCAAGAAAATTTCAAAAAAAGACACATTGATGCAAAACCCTACTCACCAGAGGAGGGACCCAATCCAGGGAGAGAGAGGAGAGATGAAAAAGAGGATTGAGGAAGAGGATGGCTGAAAATGGGTCAAGAAAGCAAAAATTAGCAAACAACAATAGTGAAAACATAATATTAGAACTCACCTAAGTCAGTAGATAACAGAGAAAGTAATATGTAAGGGTGGGAGAGGAGAAAGGGGCAGGATGTAGCTGAAAAAGAGGCAAAAAAAAAGGGAAAATCAGTATGAAAAATACACCAAAAAAAGGGAAAATAATGCTTACCAGAGCTGGGGAGACCAATGAAAGCACAGGGGCAGCAGCAGGGCACAGAAGACAGCCATGAGAAGCAGCAGAAGACAGCACAACCTAGCAGATCCCAGAATCCCAGAAGCAGAGAGCAGAAAGAGAGGAGAACCCAGCAGTGATAACCCAGGAGGGAAGCAGCAGAGACCCAGAAAGCCAGAAGAGACAGAGGAATGTTACCAGCAAAGCAGCCAGCAGGTGGGGGATGAGTTTGAGGTGCGTGAGCTTGAGGTGCTTGAGTTTGAGGCATGTGAGTTTGATTTGAGGCAGTTGTTGAACCAGTCACATGACCTAGGGTCACCCTTATACCACCTTGCCTTTTGAGAATAAATAAGCAGGTGGGGGGATTGCTGGGCATGAGTTTGAGGTGCATGAGTTTGAGGTGTGTGAGTTTGAGGCACATGAGTTTGGTTTGAGGCAGTTGTTAAACCAGTCACATGACCTAGGATCACCCTGATACCACCTTGGCTTTTGAGAACAAATATACCTAATGTCAACATTTATATTTCATGATTTCAACCTTTTTTCAAGCTTGAGAGTCGACCTTGAAAAAAGCAGAATCCAACCCCTGACCAGGGTTCCAGATTTAGCTAAACTCTAGAATTTTACTCAAGGTTATTTTCAGCTCCAGCCTGAATGGTGGTGTACAGTATAAATTATGTAATGCAAACATGTCACATGACATGTTGAGGTGCACACTTGCAATATTCCCAAAACACCTTCTGAGTGAAGTACCACATTAGTTAAAAAGCAAACAACTCCTCAGAATTGTGTGCAATAGCAGCTGTCTCCTCTTTCCTCTCTGGTCACTGAGAGCAAAAGTGTCCTTTCTTCCTGCAACAATAATAGACAATCTCTGAGACATCATGTCTTTTCCTGGCAACAAGCCAGATTCTCCAAGTTGACCTTTTCATCTTCCCTTTTGACAACCTCAATCTCCTGTCATCATTCTTCATTTGCAAGCCAAGTGATAACATTCTTGAGTGTTATATCTTCTGGGTGAGTGGTATCCAGCATGACAATGATTTGGTTGTAGACCATAGGTAGTCCATTTGTGAGCATGAGGATAATATCATTGTAAGTCACATCCACTCTGATAGCCTCTAGTCCAAAATAAATGCCTTTTACCCTGTCAATCCACAATGCCATTTCCATAACCTCCTGAAATTCATTGACCTTCATCCTTGCATTTGTTAAGAATGCAAGTGGCAAGGTTCTTAGTTAAATCTTGGCAAGGTTATAATTTCACAAGGTTCAGAGTAGGGCTTGACTTCAGCTTATATTCTGTGCCCTTCAGATATTCATATCTCTAATTAATGTCTTCCAAGCCAAGACATTATACATACAGAGCTCTATGGAGTAGTATAGTGTCACATTTGACCTTGCACTGGTTGCACTCTGTGAAAGTGGTGGTACCAGGTCCTGGTATGATGCACTCCTCCCTGTGCCTTTTACATATGGAACAGGGAGGTCCCTTAGCTGGTGACAGTTGCTTTGCCTTTGGGCTTTCAAATCAAATAAATAAAACATAAAACAAAACAAAACCTAATGACTCACCTCAGCCCTCTTCAGCCTTGGTGCCTTTGTACCCTCTGTGGTCCCTGCTTGTCTCCTTGGGCCTGCCTCTCCATTCTTGGCCCATTTTGGTACCTTTGCCTTTTGTTGGGAATCTCTTAAGTGGTTGATAGATAAGCACAAACACATCATAAAAAGACTAAAAGTACAAAAACATCAAGCTCTATTTTATACAACCACCTTAGCTCAATAGTATTAGTATTTGGTTGCTTCAAATCTTTTTCCTCAAGGCCTTTCCAACCTTCCTGGTTGTCAAGTCCATAATACCGAGCTCCAGTTTGCTTGGCAATACCAACCAACCGACCCTTACCGAATAAATCCACACACCAGTGATAAGTTGTTCTTCACTAGTACATGGTCTCGGCTCGGTATGCTCTGCACATCATTTGGTTCACTCCCCCTACCCCATCCCCTCTATTCTTTATTATTCATTCATTCCCCATCCTTTTCCTTACCCATTTCCCTTTGGGATATTTATTATTCATTTATTATTCGGTCATGGCCCTATTGTTCTATCTTTGGCCACTTTCCATTGTTCTGTTTTTATTCACTCTCCCATTATTTATTCTCAGCCATATCTCATTATTCTATTTTCACTTACATTCCTTATTCTATTCTTAATCATTGTGGACAATACCTCTACATGATTCTTCATACCTTATTATTCTCCATTCCTTATGCCACCCTGATTCCACATTTCACTTCTTAACGTATATAAGTGACAAGTGCATGTAGATAGTTCTTCACTCTGAATATTGACTTGGTTTACATCTTCTTGTCTTCCCCTCTCCCATCTGAAGTCCCTTACTTGGGCCGACACTCTCGGCACTCTCCTGGGTCATTCTTCTGTCCAAATTAGTGGCATGCATGGAAAAGCAGGGTGCAATGCACAAGTACATTGAAGCCTAGCCACCTGATCACTCTGTAGGACTTGGCTGATTCCCATCCACTGTAGAGTTTCTCTAGGTAATTAATACCTAAAAGCCTGCATGAACTGGTCCTTTTCTGTGGTGGGATATAGCGCAGTCATTCGGCACAGCTGGATTAAGGTCTGTGACTTATGAGGCCACAATATGGTGTATAATCAAGGATATAAAAAATAGAATGTAGTGTGACTATGTGTGACCTGTGATGCAATGTGACCATGAGATGTCACATATGGGCTTGAGCTTGAACTTGGACTTGGACTTGAATACTAGAGCCTAGACTTCCTAGACTTAGTCATGACTTGGACTTGTAGACTGACTTAAGACTTTAACTTGTGAACTTTTTTATTACAGAGGTGAGCCAGAGGCCTTGATATACAAAAACCATGCAATGATGCAAAATGATGTGAGAGGTTGGCTATGTCAGTTGAATGACAAAGCACAAGAACAAAGTATACAAAAGAGGAAACTATAGAGAAACTCTGGAGAAATGGTACAGCATCGAGGCTGCACGAAGAGGGGCTAGGGGCTATGATAGGGGGAGACTAACCAAATAGGTAAGGATGATGAGTAACAATGAGAAAACACTAACAGAATAGGAAACAGGTCTGAGTCAAGCCAAGAAAAGGGGAAACATATAAAAGAAACAATAAGAAAGTCCACCAATAAACATTTAACAACCTTGTCCATGACTCCTGAAGGGCCTTAGGATGAGTCAGGGGACTGAGCCATCTCAGAGTATTTCCAGGTCACAGGCAACATATCTTCTGCAATTTCTCCAGTATCCAATCCAAGGATAGGGGTCTGGGAGTAGGAGGACTAATAGGTATATGGTCATGCACTCTGATCTTGTGTTTAAGAGTGAGTCGAATGGAGTGGGTAGGGTAATCAGGATGGGATGGTGCCCTGAACTCTGCCTCATAGTCCACTCTATTCCTATCACGATATGCTAGTCTAGACATCATTCCAATAAATATGTATGGTTCTTGGCTTTCTGGGAAATAGACTGCGTCCCCTATTGCATATGACTGAGTGTAGATTGGATGGGATCTTCTCCTGAGTGAGAAATGTGCTAGAGGAGGTATGCGAAGATAATGATGTGTTAATGGTTCTGCCTGGATGTGTGTGTCCTGAGTGTTGTAGCATTGCATGGGAATGAGCTCTGAAGAAGACATGATGACAAATTGGGAGGCTGAAGATTGTAGTGCTGAATAGAATGGTTGCCTGTGCGATATGGTAACAGTGAAGGTGATATGGGATGAGTGTTGTCGGAGTCTAATTTGTAACATGGTTGAGATTGTCCACTTTACTGCTGCCACCACACCATTAGCATTACCGATACCTAACACTGATGCCTTATAATACTCCCTAATACTTCCATTATCCCTAATTCAACATCTATTAATCACCACCAAAGGTTTGGCCTAAAATCCAAGCTCCACTCTCCAGATAATCAGGCTGCAACCAGATTCAAGCCCAGAGCCAAGTTGCTGGTTTCTCTATAGAAACACACCAAATATTAGCCTGAGATAGCCCTGTCTCATCCAAATATTATGGTGAGACACCAGAGTGACTCAGCACTGCCTCTTCCCTTAATGACATGCTCAAAACTGGTCTACAATGCCCTTTTTAATACTAATTAAGGAAAGTAGTTTAAAATAGATCCAGGAACTTCTACAAGGTTCCAGCACCTTCCATGACCTTCTGTGCACAGACCACCAGTTTCTGGAAGACTTTCCCTATTAGGAAGGTGTAGAATTAGATGCTGGGGGGTTTCTAATCAGTTTCTGATTAAAGACTCTTTTGTCTCATGAGATTACTTCACTGTAATTTCTGTCTTGGCATCACCCTCATTTTAGAGTGCATTGACTGGGTAATCCATTCAGTCCACTTGCTTCCTCTTTCATCTAAACCTATTCCCTTTCATTGGAATATCTCTGGACCCCTAAGTGTCCTGAACCTACAGACTTTGATAGTCCCATTCATTTCTGCTAAAAAATGCATTACATTCTCATTGTATTAGCTTGCTAGAGTTATTACACAGTTTGTGACCAAGGTATAAATATTAAATTATTTCCAGAGGTGCACTGCAGCAGGGTTTGAAACTCTTCTTTGTCTCACTTCACTTCACACAACTGAAGTGTTATATATTTAACACCAAGGTCTTGTCCAGGTTCCAAAACACCTTTAACCTATGTTTCTTCATCAGGGCAAGGTTTTTGAGTGCCTGGATGTGGCATTCTTTAGCAGTTATGTCTGCCACCTCAGTCATGGTTAGGATCCCTTTGTCTTTGGGGGCCCCCACTGCTCCTGTTATCTCAGCAGCCTGCTTTGTAGCAGCTGCCTCCTCCTCTCTCTTCTTTTTGGCCTCCTTGGCATTCTTTACAGCCTCCTCTGCTGCCTACTTCTCCTCCTTGACTTTCTTTACTGCCTCCTCCTCTGCTGCCTTCTTTGTGGCCTTACCTACCTCTTTCTTAGCCTTCTCCTTGGCCTCCTACTCCTGGTACACTGTCCATCCCACCTCATCACATGGATGTTTGCACCATTTTCTATGCACTTGAAATTCCTGTTCCTTTTCATCTGTCTCATATCCCATTGTGTTTGTTTGGGTGAGTAGGAACTGATGGGGGAGGGGTGATCGTGATCGTTAGCAGGATGCCTGAGAAATTAAATCCCCAAACATTCCATGATATCACATTGGCATCTGGAACTCTATTTTCAAACTCCCCTTACTGGCCTCATGGGTTCAGCCATTAAGAGGGAGGTGCTGTCAAGTACATGTTACTGAGCTTTGGTTCACTCTGTAGTACCAGCTGAACATCTTACTGTCTAATCCCAGATACAAGTGACCAAGTCAATATCTACCAGTCATGAGTACATTGGTCTCAGCTTGGTATATTCAGTTCACACTTGGTCCATCCCATTATCTATTCCCTTCTGTTCCCAGTTATTCTTTTATGCATTTTGTTTCACTTTGCTTTGGTATATTTGCTTATGCTCCAGTCATGTTTGCTTATGCTCCAGTCATGTTTGACCATTCTTCATATCCTGTCTCCATGTCTTTTATTCTACATACATTTCTTACACTACCCTGTTGTACACTAAGGTCATTCATCTCCATTTCTTTGACTATAAAACTAGCATTGTTTGATGTATGTATTCTTCATTCAGAAGATCAACAAAGACTTGAATATCTTCTCTTCCTCTAAGTCCTTTGTCTATATTTGGATTGGTACCCTTCTGACCACCCTTCCAAAACCTAGTGGCCCCATAGAGAGAGGGCACAATGCAAGAGTACAGTGAAGCCAGCCACATCTGCTCAGCTCACTGGACTAAGCTGAACAACATCTGTATTATGTTCAAAGTACTATTATACTAGTGCTGAGATCACACAATTTTGGCACCTTTGGTACTTAACAAATACAGAATGAATGTCTATTTCACCTATCATTCTCTGACAAGATCCTAAAGGACTCTTTCAAAATTGACAAGCTTACTTTTGTTACTCACATAAGAAATATAAAACCATACTAATATTTTCTTCATAAAAATGTGAAGCAGTTTTCTACTATGTTTATTGTATTTGTTTGTATAGGAATTGTGGTATTATAACTATTTTACTTGTTTCCCTCCTGTCAGGGGATGACCTGTCCCTTTTCCTCAGCTGAGCTCAAACAACTGAGCCAGCAGGCTTGCAGAACCAGCTGAAGTTTTGGCCCAATGGCTTAACAACTCTGACATCCTTGAGGCCCCTAGATGGTGAGAGACACACCTGTGGGAGAGTGTGGGGTATATATGTACACTCTACTTCTGTAGAGGTCAATCACAATATTGTCTTCTTTCTTGGCAATTTTGATGTCAACCTGTGTACTTTTGAATTTTATATTTTTCTAAAATTTTCTGTATTTTTACGCTCATTATTGAGCAAGCTATTTCTAATTTATTCTGTATGATAGTGATGTACATATACATACCAATTTGCTTCTTCTGGATGTGATGTACATGGTTGGCTCCTTGGGAAGGGACCAGCAGGTTGGCCCCTCACCAAGCTAGTACTTAGGGGCCAGCTCATAGCTATATGCAGGTGAAACACCACCCATGTATGCACTTGTTATAGCCCATGCCACCAAATAAACCCACATTAAACCCCACAACCACCTGCATCATTTCTGGGACCTTTCCGACCGCTCAAAGTCTGAATAACCACTTTCCAATATTCCGATGCATCATTCCGAGGTTCCACATTTCCAAACCTCTGAGGATTCCAAAGCCAAGGTTCTGCTCCTTTGAAAAATGATGCGCAGGGTCATCACATACCTCACTCCCTTGTTTCTCGTTCTATATTGCCCCTTGTACTCTCTTCCCCCCCTGTCTTTACTCGGAAAAAAGATAGTACAAAGACTAGATACATGTATATAAGTCACCAGTCAACTGGACTATTTGCCAGTATGAATATTGACTTAATTCTGCATTGTAGTTTCCGATTCAGTTCCAGTAAACTTTCTGACTTTCTGAAATTAGGGACAGACGATCGAGGAGGGCACAACACACAAGTTGAAGCCAAGTCCTTGAGACCTCAAACCACTCAAACCACTCAAACCACCCTATACCGTGAACAGTCCTAGACCCCTCAGTGCTTCCCATCTTTCCGCCCCCTTTCCGATTCCAATCATGAACCCGCAACCTTTAGTCCCTCCACCTCCAGAGTATGAACCCCCCCTCAGAAATCATTCGGAACCCCCAGAAATCCTTCTGGAAGCCTCTAGCTAAGCACCGACATGTGGATTTAACACTACCTCATAAAGCTCTTCCCCATCTATTAACTCTGGAGGTGCAGGTGGTTTTGACTTCCATCCCAGAATTGGGTCCTCTGTTATAGCCCATGCTTTCAACAACCCACACTAACCCCCACAACCACCCACCTCTGTTCCGAGACCTTTCCGACCGAAAGGACGAAGGATTGTTTTCCATAGTTCCCATTCCCAACAAGTCCGACCAAGAAACCACGTTCCCACTCCCATCACGACCGAGACACCATCCCCAAATCCGTCTCCGACCGAAGACTCAATACTTTGATAACCGACGCGCAGGACCATTGCGTACCTCACTCCCTTGTTTTCTCTTTTATATTGACCCCTTGTACTCCCTTTCTCCTTGTTTTATGACCGGCAAAGATAGTACAAGGATAGTCGCATGTATATAGTCTTCCAGTTCACTGGACTGTTCGCTAGTACAAATATCAACTTAGTCTACCACCTAGTTTCTGATTCATTTCCGGTAAACTCCCATCTCCTCTCCGAAATTAGGGACAGACAATTGAGGAGGGCGCAACACATAAGTTGAAGCCAAGTCCCTTTGACTTCAAACACTACGACGACCGGATTGAACCAATCCGCGACTGACCCTAAGCTCCCAGTGCTTCTGTCTCCGTCCGTAGTCTATCTGACCCCCATCTTCGGTCCTCGGCCCAGTTACGGACCTTCCCGCCATCCCGGATAGCCCTTTCGGAAGTAATAGCTAAGTGCCTGACACACGGACTTAACATCCTCCAGGGCTGGAAGGAGTTTGACTACATTGAAAAAAGGATGGAGCTGGGACAGGGCCTGTGAGAGTTAGAGTCTGTAGGCATGTTTTCTTGCTTTCCATTGAATGGTATAAGGCACTAGGTACCAGTGACTGAGCTTCCATGAGGGCAGGCTTGTCTGAATGTCTGAGGCATCCAGGAATACCGGGTCTCCCACCTGATATTCTGGTGCTAGAGCCCAGTGTTGTTTGTAATACCTTGTCATGTCATCTTTTGCTTTTGCAAGTGCTGACTTGGCTTCTTCCAATGACTGTTCCATCCAGTCCTTGAACTCATTCACTGTTTCCATTTATGACTCTAGCTGCTGTGGTTCAAAACTGATCCATGAGTATTGCCCTGTGTCTGGCATAAAGAGGGTTTGCTGCATGGCAGAGTGTGTATGGTTATTGTATTGGAATTCTGCCATTGGTAGGAGGTCATCCTAGTCATCCTGCTGTTCATTGACTAAGACCTGGAGATACTGCTCCAACTCCTAGTTGACATGTTCCATCTGACCATCTTCTTGTGGGTGGTAGGCTGTTGTTGCTGCAAGCTTGATTCCCAGGAGTTGGTAAAGTTCATGGGTGAACTCTGAAATGAATTGAGGCCCTCAATCCAAAACCACTTGTACTGGGATTCCATGCAATTTCTACACATGTGTTAGATAGAGCCATGGAGCCCCCAAGGCTGTTATCTTCTGAAATTTCTCCAGTATTCAATCCAAGGATAGGGGTCTGGGAGGAGGAGGACTAATGGGTATATGTATGATCATGCACTCTCATCTTGTGATTAAGAGTGAGTCGAATGGAGTGGGCTGGGTAATCAGGGTAGGATGGTACCTTGAACTCAACCTCATGTTCCACTTTACTCCTATCATGATATACTGGTCTAGACATCATTCTAATAAATATGTATGGTTCTCAACTTTCTGAGAAATAGACTGCATCTCCTATCACATATGACTGAGTGTAGATTGGATGTGATCTTCTCCTGAGTGAGAAATGTACTGGAGGAGGTATGCAAAGATAATGATGTGATAGTGGTTCTGCCTGGATGTGTGTGTCCTGGGTATTGTAGCATTGCATGGGAATGAGCTCTGAAGAAGATATAATGACAAATTGGGAGTCTGAAAATTTTAGTGCTGAATAGAATGGTTGGCTGTATGATGTGGCAACAGTGAAGGTGATTGTCAAGCTTTGGGAATGCTGAAAGGTCAGGCGGGGAATGGCCAAGTCCTGCAGGCCAAAAGTAGTGGCTTTGGTTTCAATGTACTCATGTGTTGCACCCCACTCTCCATGCATGCCACCGATTTGCAACAGACAGGATACTTGGGAGGATGTCGGGGATGCCTGCATGAGTAGAGGACTTAATAGAGGAAAGAGAAGGTAAGGGGCCTAAGCCTAGTTGATACCCAGAATGAGGAAATATGTACATGCATGCCCTACTTATATAGGTTTAAGAAGCGGCATGTGGAATCAGGAATGTTGGACAATAAAGTATGCAGAGCATGTGTGTATTGTCCACAACAAGTAAAATTAGAATGAAGGAATGCAAATGAGAATAGAACAATAAAAGATAGAACAATAAGAATGTGGCCAAGGATAGGACAATAAGGAGTGCCCAACTCTAAAACAATGGTTGCGGCCAAGGATAAAACAAGGACAGGAAATCTCAAGGTGAGGTGGATCAAAGAATGGGGAGTAGCCATGGTAGGATTAATGGATGGTGAGTGGCATAGAGTATGTAAGAGGTAAAGACAAGGAATGTGGGTGGTGGATGTGCTGATCCAAGACCGGTGTACCAAGTGACTTGCATGTGGCATGGACACTTGTACATGGACATAGGATGACTGCTTGATTGGCACTGCCAAATTACCGGAAGCTCGGTACATGTACTTGACAGTGATATGGGATGAGTGCCTTTGGAGTCAAATTTGTAACATGGTTGAGATTGATAGCTTCACTGTCAAAATGCTGCCACAAACACAACATATGTGCATGCAATGATATGGATGCACTGTAGGTGCATGCACCAATATGAACACAATATACACGTATGTGCTGACATGAACACAACATATGCACATGCACCAACTTCACTCCAACATAAATCATGCCATATTGCACACATGTGCAAGTGTGGCATGTTGTAAACTCATTGTAATCTTTTTTTAGTATTGTCTTCATTTTTCTGATTTTCTGTTACTGCTGTATACTTTATTGTGTGTGTGTGTTCTCCCATCACATGTGACTGTTTTCACTTATGTGCATGACTCTCATTACTCACCCACATCACTCATGTGTTCTCATTTGTTGCCACTTGCATGCATCATCATGTATGATGCTTGCACGTATGAAAACTTTTTCCTTGTATTCATGGTTTCTCATGTATAATAATGTAGTCAATAACTGTTAGAATACAAGAATCACTTTGTATCCTTTCCACTCCTGAGCCCAGTTTTTCCCACAATCCTTTGTTCTAAAATCATTCTAAATATTATTTTATAACAGATTAAGAGACTCAGTTCACTCTCATGAGCTGAATGAGTAGCTTGGCATTCTTTACCCTATGTCTTTTCTATCACTTATGACTACATGGATTGGCCATCCACATGATGATTTACAACCATTAATGACCTACTTACAAGATTCATAACCCACTCATGATTTTGATTCCTGATTGTTAAGAATGCAAGTGGTGAGGTTCTTAGCATGTAAAGCTTGGTGAGTTGAAACTTTGCAGAGGTTTGGGCATGGGGCTTGACTTAAGCTTATGTGGTGTGCCTTCCAAATCTCATTGGTCCCTAACTTTGGGCAGAGGTTCAGAGTGGAGCAAGGTTGTAGAAACTATTTGACAAAAAGCTGAAAAGGTGGGCGAGTTTGCCTGGTTGAATTCTAAGTTGATTATCAGACTACCAAACTTCTATGTTACATGCATATTTTATACTAGTATGTATTTCAAATTCCAGCAGGGCTTAGTGACCATGAACAAGGGAAGATATAAATCAGGAAAGGGTCTCTGATTGAAAGAACAAGGAAGTGAAAGTACAAGGGGCTTGAGGAAACTTTGTAACCAAGCCACTGTAGGATCTGAATGGGCTCTTGAGCAGGATCTTAATGCACTTCCATTTCAGGAAATGGTGAGTGGAGTTGAGTCAATCGATGAGATAAGGGAATGGAAATTAAAGGCATTTAGTAATAAAGGTCAGACAAAGTTATGACTGGTAAATAGAGGGTGCATTGTCCAGTTGGAGGGCTGAATATTGGTGGCAGAGGTTGTATAGACTGAAGGAGGTGGATGAACAGAATTGGCTGAGGGTAAAGATGTGTCCATGTAGTTCGAGTGGGGTTGTCCTAAAAAAAGAATGTATCCATATGGTTTGAGCCGGAGATGAGGGCAGCTGTGATTCAGGCAAGGTCATGACACTCATCAAGTTATATTATCTGAGTTGAGTTGAGGGACTTTGCATCAAAGTCCACAACGTTTTGAATTTTCAAGCCAAGTTCTATTATACAAATCAAGCTGAAATGAGCGGTTGAGCCATATTGAATCAAGCTGAAGTTGAGGCATGCCATTAAGCTGAATGAATTTTTGAAGAATTTTTGAGGAGGAAGTCAAATTTGATATATTGAGCTGAGTAGAAGGAAATCATTTTGCATTATCTGATGAAATTATATGCTTATTATGGACATTGCAATCTGTCCCTATTGTTTTGCAATCCACTCCTGTGTGCATCACATTTGCATTCTTTGTGTCTTAATTGTGCCATTTGGGTGTTCTCCAACTTGATCCATTGCTTGTCATTTATGTTGCATTATTATCATTTGGCATGGCAGAGAGAAAAGTCAGCTGAAGAATTATTGCCCCAAGAATATTAAAAAAAGATATTGAAGTTGAAGAAGATAATCAAGACATAGCATTACACCACCTGTGCACCATTCAAGTCAGTTTCCCTATCTGCATTTGTGCATTTGCAATCATCCCATGTACTGTATTGTCTGTATCTCCAAATTAATGAAGGAGCTCTACAATATCATCATTGGCAACAGCTTTCACATTGCACCATATTTCAATAGCCAGCTGTTATCATGTTCAAACCCCCTATGTCATACACATTCATCCCAAAAGGGTGGAACCCAAATTTAAATCATCTCCTCATGCTTCTGCAATTGTTTTTGTGATACCCCTTGTTATCTGTGCATCATCCTCATCTCATACAACTGCTGTCTTTGACTGCACACATCCACATATGTCACTATTGTCCATGCTTATCATTTATAAGCCATGCCATTCCTGACCACATGCATGCTGCATTTCTTGTCACTTATGCCATCCTAGTCTCAATCCCATTCCATGTTCATTGTCACCATTCATGTATGCTGCCATTCTTGCTGTTTGCTTGTTTCATTTGCACAGCCACTCTTCCCCATCATTCACACATTGGTCACACCTTGGTCATATTCCGTTCATGCCATATGTGTTCATGTCCCATTTGTGCATGTACTATGACATTCTCATCACCCATGTCATGCATGCAGTCCATTTATTATATTTTCCAGCCATATACATCTGCTCCATGTACCATTTACATTGGGTAGACCTTATAGTTTGTCATCTCTGCATCTCTTGACCATTCTCTTGCTCATAGATGCTGATATCATTCATATTTTATCAGAACATATCCTGAAGATGCATATGGCAATCTTTAAGCTCTCTTTCATCCCTTTGTGCTGTTTTGACATCAACTGTCAAGTACACGTACCGAGGTCCCGGTTATTTGGCAGTGCCGACCAAGCAGCCATTCTACATCCATGTACAAGTGTCCACGCTGCATGCACGTCACTTGGTATGCCATTCTAGGCTCGGCATGTTCTGCCACACCATTTGCCCGTTACTCGATCTGTTTTACTTCGGGACTTCCTGTCCTTGTATTATCCTCGGTCACAACTCCATTGTGTTATACTCGGCCACTCCTTATTGTCCTATCTTGAGTCACCACTCTATTATCCTATCCTTTATTGTTCTATCCCCGTTTGGCATTCCTTGTTCTAATTTTATTCGTTGTGGACAATAACCACATGCTCTGCATACATTTTTGTCCCACATTCCTTATTCCACATGTCGCTTCTTAACCTATATAAGTAGGACATGCATGTACATATTTCCTCATTCTGGGTATCGACTAGGCTTAGGCCCTTCTACCTTCTTCTCCTCTGTTAAGTCCTTGACTCAGGCCGGCATCATCAGCATCCCCCCGAGTATCTGTCTGTTGCAAATCCAGTGGCATGCATGGCAAGTAGGGTGCAATGCACGAGCACATTGAAGCCAATGCCACTACTCTTGGCCTGCAGGACTTGGCCATAGTCTGCCCGACCTTTCGCCAACACCCCTCAGCAGTACCGAAGTCTGTCAGTAACCGAAGCTTGACATCAACTCAAGTTCTACTGCATTGTCCATGCCCCCATATGGGCCAAGTTTGTTGTCTACATTTACACAACCAATGTTATGGCCCATGCCACCAAATAAACCCACATTAAACCCCACAACCACCCGCACCATTTCCGGGACCTTTCCAACCGCTCAAAGTCTGAATAACCACTTTCTGATATTCCAATGCATCAATCCGAGGTTCCACGTTTCCAAACCTCCAAGGATTCCGAAGCCAAGGTTCCACTCCTTTGATAAATGACATGCAGGATCATCGCATACCTCACTCCCTTGTTTTTCGTTCTATATTGCCCCTTGTACTCTCTTCCCCCCTTGTCTTTACTCAGCAAAAGATAGTACAAGACTAGATACATGTATATAAGTCACCAGTCGACTGGACTATTCGCCAGTACAAATATTGACTTAATTCTGCATCATAGTTTCCGATTCAGTTCTGGTAAACTTTCCAACTTTCCAAAATTAGGGACAGACAATCGAGGAGGGCGCAACACATAAGTTGAAGCCAAGTCCCTGTGACTTCAAACCACTCGTACCATCCTATACCATGAACAGTCCTAAGACCCCCGGCACTTCCGTCCTTCTGTCCCCATTCTGATTCCGATCGTAAACCCGTGACCTGTAGTCCCTCTGCCTCCAGAGTACAAACCCCCCTTCGGAAACCATTCAGAACCCTCCGGAAACCCTTCCAGAAGCCTCTAGCTAAGTGCCGACATGCGGATTTAACAACCAACATTCTCACCACTCACCTACGGTCTCGTTTATACCATTACCATTCTTGTATATCACACGACCATTATCATCTCTGCCACTATTTGCATCCATTTATATGCTGCTCTTGTAATCCCTGCACTTTGTCTGTATACTTATTCATGCACTATTTCCATCATTCGATCATTCAATTTTTATTGCTTGCATGATCATCTGTAGCTGCATTTTGTCTATGTCTCATACATGTCCTTGTACCACCTGTTTTGGAACCATTGATGATTTGACCCGAGAAGTATGACAAAACTTTGGTGTGAATAAATGAGAGGATCTGAAGGGGCTGTTCTGAGGCACCCTTGCAAGGATGAGGCAAGCAGTTCATGACATCCTTGTGAGAAGTGGCCATAGAGAATGCTGCCATCCCATGGGCCATATCCACAAGACAATAATTGACAGAATAGCCTACAATACCTGTAGAGAGCATGGCACAGATCTTTTTCTTAAAAGAAAGCAGAGTTTTGCCAGCTTTTACAACTACAAATTTGATGAATGAAGAGTGATGACTAAGAGGTAGAGGACTATGGTAGCAGTGTTGAATAAATTAGGGTTGGGAATAAGGAGAACAATAGCACAATGAAGATGAGAAGACTGCAAAAGTAGAAATATAAGCACTCAAGTGGATGCTGTACTACTTTTTGTCCTGGAACTCATTAGTACTTTTCCCTGGCTTTATATGCTTTGGAGGTATAACAGGTTTATTATTGACTATTTTATAAATACCTTGTTCCAATAGAGGTGATGTTGTTACAATAAAGGGGACATTTTGTTAGAATCAGACACAAAATCATCTGGTTATTTCAAGATTCACTGGCTCCGTGCTACCACTTCACTTTGTAACAAACCCCAACTGCTTCTGAATGAAACATTCTCAGCTGGATGATTGTTGGTTGAGCCATGAAAGATGACAGGCCAAGATGACTCAATAATTGATGTCTGCTGTCTGGCATGGTGCTTATCCATGTTAAGAAGTAAACAACAGGCTATGATGCACTATATTGCAGCTTCCAATCTTCACAAACACTTTTAAAGCCAGTAGTTGATTGACAAATGACAAACCACATACCCACTTGGGAAGTATATACGCTGTTGAGGAGCATATTTGTACATTAATCCTGTGACAACAAATACACTGAAGGCACTATGATGCAGATAGTGGATATTAGTATAGCAAAGGAAATTGTAACAACATATTGTTGACCTGAAGAAGTAGAGAACACTACCTTAACTTAGCACTCCATATCAGACTATGTTACATCACCTATAGGACTAACCTCTTGCGAATGAGAACCTTGAGTAATGGTGTCCCATACTTGTTTTTATATATTGTCCACCCCTTGAAAATCATGCAGGTACATAGAATACTCTCGGATGATAGGTACAGGTACAGGTACCTGTGAGGTTACCAGGTATTGTTTTTACCCACGGGTTTAACGGGTGTTGTTTTTACCCACAGGTTTAATGGGTATTGTTTTCACCCATGGGTTTAATGGGTATTGTTTTTACCCACCACCAAACAAGGGGTATAAATTTAAAATCAATATATTTCTATATGTAAAAAATCAGAGTTTATAGATTTGGCTTCTGATATAATTGAAGTTTGGCGCTAACCTGGCTTATTTCAGCTTGGTGTCAACTGTATATATGTGAATGTACACGCTGTCAGGCATCGGTTACTGTCAGGCGTCGGTTACTGACGGATTTTGGTACTGCCAAGGGGTGTTGTCGAAAGGTCGGGCAGACTATGGCCAAGTCCTGCAGGCCAAGAGTAGTGGCGTTGGCTTCAACGTACTCGTGCATTGTGCCCTACTTGCTGTGCGTGCCACTGTATTTGCAACAGACAGATACTCGGGGGGATGCTGAGGATGCCGGCCCAAGTCGAGGACTTAACAGAAGAGAAGAAGGTAGAAGGGCCTAAGCCTAGTCGATACCCAGAATGAGGAAATATGTACATGGATGTCCTACTTATATAGGTTAAGAAGTGACATGTGGAATAAGGAATGTGGGACAACAAGGTATGCAGAGCATGTGGTTATTGTCCACAACGAATAAAATTAGAATAAGGAATGCAATGTGGGGATAAAACAATAAGAGACAGGATAATAGAATGTGTCCAAAGATAGGACAATAGGAGGTGCCAGACTATAAGACAAGGCTTGTAACCGAGGATAGTACAAGGACAGGAAGTCCTGAGGTGAAAAGGGTAGAGGGGTGGGGACAGGGAGTGTGGATGGTGGACGTGCCGAGCCAAAACCGGCGTACCAAGTGTCATGCATGCAACGTGGGTACTTGGTCGTGGATATGGGGTGATTGCTCGGTCGGCATTGCCAAATAGACGTGTCTCGGTACGGTACTTGACACACGTGTATAACACACCCTGGAACTCACTCAAGATGCATACCAATATGCTGCCACATTGCACACCACAGTGGCACACACCAATCATACTGCAGCAGTGCATACTGATATGCCACCCACTGATATGCTACCACATTACACACTGCAGCAGCATGCACCGATATGCTGCTGCTGTGTGACAAAAGGTTGGAAACCTGCCTCAACCTGCTTTGTGGGGGTTTGGGCAGGTTGGCTGATCCTGACCCTGACCCATACCTATGCTACCCCTACCCGCTACCCATGCAGGTTTCCAACACCCATGCCAATCACTAAATTGAATATGAGGATGTCTTCCAGAAGCTTAGCTAGTCAATCAATACCTCCAGGTTTCCAGGGTCTATTTAGGAGCCTATTTACTACAATAACCTGATTCAATTCTGCCAGTACTAGAGGACACTGCTAAATCAGCAGGGCTCAAAACTTCAGATCAAAGATATGTATTGTGTCCCTGATGATGACTAATTATGTTTGCGAGTGGCTGACCTGAATTCAAGATCTGAATCACATCCACTTATAATCACCACTTGAACTGTACACACATGACTTTTGACAGATGATAGTTGCTGGAGAACCCTCAAGTGATATTCATTTGCCTATGGAACTATGGATAGATTGGTCGCTTGACACCACAATGGAGTTCAAACAACAGCTTGGCTTATTCCCTTGACCTTGTGCATGATATATGGGAGAGAGTTGGTTGTCATCCTTGCAGGGTGGTCTCTAAAAGTATATAGGGGGAGGAGAGTATTGAAGATCTTAATATCTATCATGATCCCAGATAGGACCTTACCTATGGTGTTGTAGAGGGTAATAGGGTAGGAGGCCATTGCAGAAGTATAGTCCAGGATTCCAGGCTTATGAAGTACAATAGTATTCTATGGTGTTATGACAAGGAGTGGGGAGAGAGGGGGGAAGATAGAAGGAGAGGGGAGAATGAGAAACCAGGAGCAGGTATATGCAGGTAGAACAGCTGAGGAACATAGAGGAAAAGGATCCAGAACACATAGACAGTTAGTAAGAGATGATAGGCAAAGTAACAATACAACTTATGTGATGTTGTAATTTGAAATGGATGAAGGATGTTTTTATATATGTATGTTAAGTGCCCATAAAGTCAAAGGAGCAAAGGGGATACAGGGATAGGATCAGAGGGTGAAATACAAAGGAGAAGAGTAGGATTAGGAAAGGAGATGTCTGCAATAGATATAGGAACAGACTCATGCGATAGGGAGAAATACATGGCCAGACCAGGGCACATACTATATATGCAGCCATCAAGGAGGAGATGATGTGATTAGAGGATTTTCCAATCAGGATAGGACTTCAGACATGGGTAGGGAATGGCACGGGTCACCCACGGGTCAAATGTGGGTGACCCGCACCCGACCCATGGGAAACCCGAACCCATCAACCCATGGGTTTTTTCCCACGGGTCGACGGGTCTCGGGTGTGCGCCGCACCCACATGCATGCGGCGCATGCGTGTACGTCGCATGCGCATACGCGTTCGTGGTGGCGCGTGCACATACGTCGCGTACGGGCGTCGCGTACGTGGCGGCGCATGCGCGTACGTGGCGGTGCATGCGCGTACAGGCATCGCGTACGTCGCGTTCGTTGTGGCGCGTGCGCATACGTCGCATACGTGGCGTATGTGGCGGCACGTGCGCATACAGGCATCGCGTACGTTGCGTTCGTCGTGGCGCGTGCGCGTACGTAGCGTACGTCGCGTACCTTGCGTTCATGGTGTCGCGTGCACGTGCGGCACATTCGTCGCGTTCGGGGCATCGCGTTCGTGTCCGCGCGTGCACATACGCGCAAGTCGCGTGCGTGTCGGAGTTGACGCCCCGGGTTGGGCCCGGGTCACAGGTGCTCGTGGCTTGACCCGCACCCATACCCAAGGACACCCGACCCGGTGACCCGGTCGGGTTGGCCTGACCCGTGCATTTCCCTAGACATGGGCTTTTTTGAGCCCTCACCACTGACAAGGAAGATTTAACAACACAGCATAATTCAGTAGGGTGCACAGTTGATGATGTGGAGGAACCATCAAAAAATAGGGCAGTGACCCTGCATCCAGATCAAGAACACTATTGCTACATTGGGAAGATGTTATGTTATCACAGTATGGCTCATTTGTCTATAAAAAATAAGTAGTTATCAGAATGAACACCACTCTTAGTCTCATTTATCTTTTAATTTATCGATATCTTCAATGTCTGTATAGGCAATTGAAGTTTTGAGCCAGTGTCAAGCGTCGGGTACTGACGGACTTCCGTACTGCCGAGGGGTGTTGGCGAAAGGTCGGGCAGACTATGGCCAAGTCCTGCAGGCCAAGAGTAGTTGTGTTGGCTTCAATGTACTCGTGCGTTGTGCCCTACTTGCTGTGTGTGCCACTGTATTTGCAACAGACAGATACTTGGGGGGACGCTGAGGATGCCGGCCCAAGTCGAGGACTTAACAGAAGAGAAGAAGGTAGAAGGGCCTAAGCCTAGTCGATACCCAGAATGAGGAAATATGTACATGCATGTCCTACTTATATAGGTTTAAGAAGCGACATGTGGAATAAGGAATGTGGAACAATAAGGTATGCAGAGCATGTGGTTATTGTCCACAGCGAGTAAAATTAGAATAAGAAATGTAAGACGGGGATAAAACAATAAAGGAAAGAATAATAGGACGTGCCCTAGGATAGGACAATAGGAAATGCCCGATTATAAAACAAGGCTGTAGCCGAGGATAACACAAGGGCAGGAAGTCCCGAGGTGAGGTGGAACGAGGGGTGAGGAGTAGGCGTGGGATGGGAATGAGGAATGTGACCGATGTGTGCATCTGGCCAAGAACAACTTATTGAATGGTTCGTACTTGGTTACTAATGGAGTATTTTAGTCGGTACCACCGAGTTACCGGATCCTCGGTATGTGTACTTGACAGTATCCCCCCCTTAGTGGCTGAACCCATGAAGCCAATAGTCGGAGATTGAATATACGGTTCAGAACGCCTAAATGTGACGTCATGCGAAGGTTCGAATCTGGCACCCTTTGCTTCTTTCCATCGTCTCCAAAACTCATAACAGCAGCGCATCAGAATTGCCAGAAATGGAATATGCGTCCGATGTACATGAGTTGGAGGAGATGGGTCGGGCCGATGGCACCTCGGTACTGACTACTGTGAGGGAGGTAGCCGAAGGAGAAATAGTGGGTCCTGGAGAACGGCGGGTGGATGCTGAAATTCAGGCAACCGTCGAACAGCGGGTGGACCAAGAGTCCAAAGCCGGACAGGCCGAAATGGTCAGGTAGTCGGATGCGCGGGTGTCTGAAGAATGTGTGGAGAATAACGTCCTTGAGGATTTTGGAGCACCCATGGTCCAGAATGTGGGGGCTATGGAAATATTGGGGATCCCGGAGGTTACTCCACCCAGAGGGGATGGGGGCATGGAAACGACGGGTGGAGGAGCAATTAAGTGGCCTAGAGTGGCCGGGGTATGTGCCAAAGATTTTTTTCTGTTTTGTTGTTTATTGATTTTCTTTTCAGCAAGCGGCCGATGAAGAGCGGTCCCCAATTCTACGCCCTCTATGCAAAGAGTGTAAGAGGCGGGATTGCGAGTGCAGCGTCTCGGGGCTGGGGTCCACGTGCCGGGAATGTAAACGGCGCAACGTCGGGTGTAATCTGGCTGTACTGCAGGTTTCCCGGGCCAAGAGTTTTCCGGACGATGATGAGGGAGATAGTGGTCGGGAAGACGGAAGTCAGAATGAGAGAGTGGAGGAACCGGTAACGAAGAGGCCAAGGCGGGATGATACTGTACAGTCCAACGATTGTGAAGTGGCTCTGAGGCCCAGCAGGCGATTGGTGACTGTGGAAGTCCCTCCACTCGAGGGATCGGGATCTTGGCCTCTCGTCGAGGTCTGGGAGGATCTGTTACAGGAGCAGATATGGATGGGTCAAGTCCTTATCCACATGGTGGAAGGGCTTCGGATGGTTGGTCCCACGATTGTGTCCTTGGATGAGGATCGGCACAGGGTGTTGGGAGGTTCGGGAGGTCCGGACGGAGGTGAGGTTAGGTCGGTGGGTGATGATGAAGGGGACAGGGAGAGGGAGGATAAGGGAAAAGGGAAACGGAGGGAGGATGGTGGTACAGATAGTCAGGATGTTTAGAAATTGATATGAGGATTTTTGTTACAATTTTATATTTTTTTTTTGAAGGTAGAAAGAAAAATAAGAGAAGAAGGAACAACTCGAATATGCCAAGGTGTTCGGCAGGTCCGGTTGTTGTATTCAAAGGGAGAGCGGAGTGTTGGAGGTGGAGTTCATGATGATGGATGGTGGGGATAGAGCGGGTGGAGAAAGGATCGGGGAGGAGGGAAGATGGGAAGGAGGATGGGTGAAAAGATGGAGTGGGAGGGAATAGGATTTAAGACTGAAGGAGTTGGAGAAGGTGAAGGACGGGAGAGTGAAAAAGTGGAGGTGGTTTTTGGGAGAAGGAACGTCTTCGGGAGGGGAGTTTGCGTAGTGTGAAAAGGTTTCTAGCTGGTTGCCACCCCCCCCTTTTAGGTAGACGTCCCACCATCTACTAAAGGTGTCAGCCTCTAGCCAAGAAGAACAGAGAAGGGTCGTAAATGCATATGACATGCATATATGGAGTGAAAGAACGGGAACGAATGGGGATGTTATGGCCCGTACTCTCACTAAACCCATACCAGCCCCCACAACCACCCACACCTTTTCC